>JAOTOM010002315.1:0-98204 GCA_034440615.1 Ashinkailepas kermadecensis | reverse complement strand
TATGCACATGTATGTTGATCTAAACATACAGATACATGTTGCATACACACATTCATACATGCAGTTGAGGAGGACATATGTCCTTCAATAATTTTGACATTGAACGTTCCGCCTAGCTATGGACGTTGCAAGGAAAAAAATGTACCTAAAACCCGAATATCTTGCCTACCAACTCAACCCTAATATCGTCAAATCAACTCAATTCGTTAAATAAACCATCTTCCCATGGTGGAACCATTCTCCATGCTTCTTTAGGCGACATAACCATTCTGATCTAGTGTGACCCAGGAAGGTTACATTAATACGTTCGCATTCTGAGGAAGTTCTTAAGGTACTATCAAATAGCATGGTCAGTTTTCTGCTGCCCTTGATTTTCAAGATGCCAGAGTCCCCTTACGCTCCTCATATAGTCAAGGTGAGAAAAGGTGAGAAAAGGTGAGAACAACTTCCGTGGGGCAAGCGTAGAAGCAGCCTTTGGAGAAGAACATTTAAAGGCCAAAATCGCTCACTGACATGATTTTTTGCAAAGCAATGGCACGCGCGCTTGCTGTAATGCCTGGCTTGCTCCATGCCGGTGGGGATGTTCATGCACTGCATAGTACTTTGCGTTTGATGCTGCAGGCGTGAAGCAAAACCTTCTGACTCTTTACATGCGCAACACGTTCAATGTCCAGCACGAGCTTATTGGCGGGTGGAGTTTATTCGATTTCAAGGGGCCTTTCCGCTGCCTTCGACAACTCTATTGTACTGCTCTTAAGAACATTGTTTAAAAATCCAAATATGTGTTCAACAAGTTCCTTGATGTCGATTCCCACGATTTTAAAACGCAAAATGCACTACTTCCCATTCATCCGCATGCATGCTGGCAGATGATACTTGCTGGTTTATGGGGATCAACCCCGCTTGAGCCAAACGACCGCCAGAGACTACAAATTGCGTCATTTCCTCACATTTTGAAAGGCTAGGCGGATATGGAGAACCCAGAGCCCAATAACCGCACCTGAGGTGACATTTCATGAAAAATACGCGTGGTTTTCTAGAAAATTACAGCTTTTTGGCTCCACTTGATCGGGGGGGGGGGGGGAGGAGGACGCCGTAATCCCTTCCCCCGACTCCCGGTCTGCCGGCCTACTGCCGTCGGCGAGGCCGCGGTCGTCGGCGCCGACGAGGCGGCCGCCGCCGTCGCGTCGGCACCGTCCCGACGCCACGGTGACCTTGCCGACGGCAGCGTAAGATGCAGCGGCCAGTGGCGGCTCCAGGCGGTGCACTCTGGGGTGTCGGCCTGACCGGCGTCCAAACCGACGCCGCTTGCCCCCACTGGAGACGAACGCACCCCACTAGGCACACGTTACCATACCACACACCAACGCACATCATCCTCCTAGCGCTCCACGTTAACACGGCACTCCCGTCAGCTCGTGATCACTGAAATACACATAAAAGCAATCTATCGTGATTACACCAACAAACCGCCGCCATGAAATCCAGCCCAGAGCGGAGCGTCCCCGAGGATAAATTATCCGCCCTGGAAATTCGCTTCTGGAATGTTGACCAGCAGTGGGCCCTCTGTCATGGCGAGACATGGTGCCAGGCAGTCGAGTCGAGCTATTCGAAATACGCTAGCATTTGGAAGACAGGGTGGAGGGAGGGGGCTGAACCCCCTCAGTGGGTGCGCATTTGGGGACGTTGAGCTCAGGCTCAAGGTTCTATCGTGGTATTGAAATTCCTCGATGCGATGTTGTGCTCAAGGTCTACCATGCAAGCTACGCCTAGCAGAGAACCCCAGACTATCTGCCGCACTGCACAATAGACTCTTGTCATGTTTTTTTTTAAAGAATCCATTGGAACAGCTTCTCTATACCTTTTGTTATAAAGACCAGGTCACACAAAATAACTGGGCTGGGGTAACATACATGTGACCAACAGTTTGGTGTAAAATCGAGGATTCTTTCAAATGACGTAAAATCGGTAATATTGGATGCTTCGGGGTACCTGATATTGTATGAACAGGCTGATAGGTGTCATTACCATTTCAAAAGTATCCAATCTGTGGTCATCTCCTTAAGCTGACCCTGGATCAGGGCTGGAGGTCTCTCACGAAGTCAGGGAGGTCCAAGTCCTTATGTTCAAGGTATATTTTCAGACTGAATAGGGAAAATGAGAAATTAACATTAGCAAGGTGCCAAACAAGGGAGGGGGGGGTCCAGACCCCAAACCACCCGGGATCTTCAGCCATGTCCTGGATGAAATTTTTGTTTTTTACGAACGTTCTGGAGTTATTTTACATCACAGATTTGAACTTGTGTCCGTATTTACAGCAGCACACCAGCATCTGGTTGATGCACTATTTGATGACTTTTATCGGCGATATCCACAGCATGACCTGCAACTGAGTTGTCGCCTCTGCGTCCAAATGGGGACTGCATGGGTCTGTCTCGTTCTAGCTTTGCATTCTTTTTGTCTCAACTAGGTGCTCTTTGACTCAGCTTTGCGTTAAAGGAGTGTAATTAAGCAAGCTGTTCAATCACACTATTGTGGAATCAGCTGTGACCAAACCGGCCGTCGGTGGTCGGGCTGGTATGAGGAGGGAGGCAGTCGGGAAGTGAGAGGTCGTCCATACAGGCGCGGGCGTTGCTACTAAACGTGGGTGTGTGTGTGGGAGGGGGGGGGGGTGAGGTACTCGGGGGAGGGAGGGAGGCCATCTTACAGGAATATTTCCGTGAAGGAATGGCAACATTAACAAACAAAAATTGATGAGGATAAATTTCTTTGTCAGAATTTTCAATGCATTTCTTAAGTCGGGCAGAGGTCTGGCCTCGGATTTAGTGGCGCTCAAAACCGAACCCGACGGGATCTGGGCCCTTGCACATTTAATTCCCATTTGACGCTGCTACTACCGGGCCTTATTATTCTGGGCACTGGCGTCACTACCAACTTTGTTGTGACCAAACCGGTCGTCGGTGGTGGGGTTGGTATGGGGAGGGAGGCAGTCGGGAAGTGGGAGGTCGTCCATGCATGCACCGGCGTCGCTACGAAATTTGTGTGTGTGTAGGAGGGAGGGAGGTACTCGGGAGGAGGAGGGGAGGTCGTCCATGCAGGAAGGTAGCCGCGAATGAATGAGAATATTACACACAAAAAATGTGGGCAAGGAGACCGAATTTCTGTGTCAGGATTTCCCATGCACTTCCTAAGTTTGGCACATAGTTGGCCTCGGGCTCAGTGGCCCTGAAAACCGAACCCGATGGGACCTTGGCCCTTGCACATTTAAATTCCCATTTGACTGTGCTACCGGCCGTATTGTGGTGGGCACTGGCGCCACTCCACTGCCGACTTCGTTTGTCTGGTGTTGGGGGCGGGGCAGAATGTTTTCGGGTTATTTTTTTTCTCAAAACAACGCCATAGGCGCAATGTTCAATTCGTGGGCCGACAGAAAACGTGACAGTGAAACTGAGAGATGGATCACGGAACGTCCCTAGTTAAAAAAATCCCATGGGATTGGCATTTATTCTCCATGGGACATATGGGACCCCATATGTCCCATGGAGGAAAACCTGGATTGTCCCATGAGCAAAACCAAATCCCATTGAAATATACAGAATCCCATGGAAAAACCAGAACAGTCCTATCGTACAATTGGGGAAGATCCGTATAGCGTACCGGAACCCCGTCATGACTTTTGGGAGCCCGATCCCTCAGGCATCCACGAGGCTTCCCCTTTTTGGACAACCGTACCTAACATGCCCAGATACTGGTGTAAGAGATTTCAAGTGCGGTATAGCGACCTGCACCAAGACCAACGAATAATTAACTAAGAGCTTGATCATTCATGCATACACTCAATATGTCTCAATATGTCTCAATATGTCTCAATATGATAATAGTAAATCTTCTTTACTATCCGTGCTTTAACTGATTGTCGTTTGGTGCCGCCCGCGGCCGCCGCCTGAATGTGCCTCTGCCGCCGGCTCGGTGCAGTCGGTGGCGCAGGGGCGACTTTCAATAACGGAACGGCGCCGCTGCGGCCGTCGACCGCCGTCGCGCAGTCGTCGGCGCCGGCCGGGTGGTGCGAGGTCGGGTCTGGCGTGGTGCGGTGTCGAACGCGGTGCGGAGTTGTCTGCACGCGAGCGAGCGACGTGTGTGTGTGTGTGTGTGTGGAGGAGTCGCGTGCTCTCGTCCGCCGGCGTCCGGGCCTCGCTTCGGGAAGCCGGCGAGGGCGTGGAGCAGAAAACACTGTTATTGGTGAGTGTGCCCGCCATGGCGATATGTGGATGTTGGCGTCGGGCCGCCCACGTTCCGTTGCTGGGTGCCGGCGGTCGGCGGCGCTGGCATGTACAAGCATCGGAATCAGAATAGAGCGTTTGTGATGCGTAGAGGGTCAAAGCTGCGTGATCGAATGTGGTATCTTACTGTCTTCATCATAATCGGCCCAGTGTTGAATCATGATTGGTGCTACTCTTGTATTATCGTGTGTGAAGGATCGGAACAAAGACTAGTCCATTTGCATTTTATGTCGTTGACCGGATTTTGTGAATGAGATTTTCGAATGGCACGTTTATTGACGTGATTAGGACGATTTGACCACTCATTTCCGTCGTAAATGCTGACTTCAGTTGGAGGTCAACATAATACCAAACAAGGAGGCTTTGAGTGGGGTAATATATAATTAATAATTTAAAATTTCAGAAAAAAATAGCCTAATCTAGCTAACGTAACCTAGCCGAACCTCTTTTTTAGAAAAAAAATAATCTTCAAACATTCACCCAAAAATAATTTCGCAGAAAAACCATATCTAAAAACCGAACGTAACCACCCCTTGATATGGCGAAGTTAATTTGTCTTACAATTGTGATCTCCATATTAAAAAAATAAGGTTTTGCAACATTTCAAAGATTTGCACAATTCTGACAGGAACAAAGTTAGACAATTCTGAAGTTCGTTTTTTTTATTCTAAAGAGCAGTTGAATTGTGCCTTTTCTTTCTGATTACAAAACACTTCATTTTCGACCCCCCCAATGTGGGTGAGTTCGTTTCGCCTGATAGTGATAGTCTAGAGTTCGCCTCGCTTGTGCAATCAATAACTGGTGGAAAGTCGAACAGCTGTTATATGACATTTTATTGGTCGGGCTAATTAATATTTGTAGATGTCTTCAAGGAAAACGTCTTCCCACTTTGGCAGTGTTTTATTTCAGAAACGGACGTCCTTTGAATTTTCTACATGAATGTATGATTTTTTCCACAAGCCGTCAATCTCCACACATTTTTTTAACCACGAAATTGAGCCGCGAAATGAATATTCACATTATCCTATGTTAAGTCAGTGGAGTTATTCCGTCGCCTGCTTTTTGGATCCACAGTCACTTTCAGTGGGGCACCTCCACTACGGAGACAGATGGCCCAACCGTATTTGCAAGACCCTTGCTTTTTGCAGCCTGGACAGGCGGCCTGGGCGCGTGATGTGGTCTGGTGATGGCGGTTCGACTTCTGACGACCGCCATTTATCCGTATTTGGTGTCGTTTCCCGGGCACTGGGATATGTTGATAGCTCGTGAGACCGCTGTAGTGTGAGACTGCTGTAGTGTGAGACTGCTGTAGTGTGATACTGCTATAATATGATACTGCTGTAGTGTGAGACTGCTGTAGTATGAGACTGCTGTAGTATGAGACTGCTGTAGTGTGATACTGCTATAATATGATACTGCTGTAGTATGAGACTGCTGTAGTGTGAGACTGCTGTAGTATGAGACTGCTGTAGTGTGAGACTGCTGTAGTATGAGACTGCTGTAGTGTGAGACTGCTGTAGTATGAGACTGCTGTAGTGTGAGACTGCTGTAGTATGAGACTGCTGTAGTGTGAGACTGCTGTAGTGTGATACTGCTGTAGTATGAGACTGCTGTAGTGTGATACTGCTATAATATGATACTGCTGTAGTGTGAGACTGCTGTAGTATGATACTGCTATAATATGATACTGCTGTAGTGTGAGACTGCTGTAGTGTGAGACTGCTGTAGTGTGAGACTGCTGTAGTGTGAGACTGCTGTAGTATGAGACTGCTGTAGTGTGAGACTGCTGTAGTATGAGACTGCTGTAGTGTGAGACTGCTGTAGTGTGATACTGCTGTAGTATGAGACTGCTGTAGTGTGATACTGCTATAATATGATACTGCTGTAGTGTGAGACTGCTGTAGTATGATACTGCTATAATATGATACTGCTGTAGTGTGAGACTGCTGTAGTGTGAGACTGCTGTAGTGTGAGACTGATGTAGTGTGAGACTGCTGTAGTGTGAGACTGCTGTAGTATGAGACTGCTGTAGTGTGATACTGCTATAATATGATACTGCTGTAGTGTGAGACTGCTGTAGTGTGATACTGCTATAATATGATACTGCTATAATATGATACTGCTGTAGTGTGAGACTGCTGTAGTATGAGACTGCTGTAGTGTGAGACTGCTGTAGTGTGATACTGCTGTAGTATGAGACTGCTGTAGTGTGATACTGCTATATTATGATACTGCTGTAGTGTGAGACTGCTGTAGTATGATACTGCTATAATATGATACTGCTGTAGTGTGAGACTGCTGTAGTGTGAGACTGCTGTAGTATGAGACTGCTGTAGTGTGATACTGCTATAATATGATACTGCTGTAGTGTGAGACTGCTGTAGTATGATACTGCTATAATATGATACTGCTGTAGTGTGAGACTGCTGTAGTGTGAGACTGCTGTAGTGTGATACTGCTGTAGTGTGAGACCGCTGTAGTGTGAGACTGCTGTAGTGTGAGACTGCTGTAGTGTGATACTGCTATAATATGATACTGCTGTAGTGTGAGACTGCTGTAGTGTGAGACTGCTGTAGTGTGATACTGCTATAATATGATACTGCTGTAGTGTGAGACTGCTGTAGTATGATACTGCTATAATATGATACTGTTGTAATTTGAGACTGCTGTAGTGTGAGACTGCTGTAGTGTGAGACCGCTGTAGTGTGAGACTGCTGTAGTGTGAGACTGCTGTAGTGTGATACTGCTATAATATGATACTGCTGTAGTGTGAGACTGCTGTAGTATGAGACTGCTGTAGTATGAGACTGCTGTAGTGTGATACTGCTATAATATGATACTGCTGTAGTATGAGACTGCTGTAGTGTGAGACTGCTGTAGTATGAGACTGCTGTAGTGTGAGACTGCTGTAGTATGAGACTGCTGTAGTGTGAGACTGCTGTAGTATGAGACTGCTGTAGTGTGAGACTGCTGTAGTATGAGACTGCTGTAGTGTGAGACTGCTGTAGTGTGATACTGCTGTAGTATGAGACTGCTGTAGTGTGATACTGCTATAATATGATACTGCTGTAGTGTGAGACTGCTGTAGTATGATACTGCTATAATATGATACTGCTGTAGTGTGAGACTGCTGTAGTGTGAGACTGCTGTAGTGTGAGACTGATGTAGTGTGAGACTGCTGTAGTATGAGACTGCTGTAGTGTGAGACTGCTGTAGTATGAGACTGCTGTAGTGTGAGACTGCTGTAGTGTGATACTGCTGTAGTATGAGACTGCTGTAGTGTGATACTGCTATAATATGATACTGCTGTAGTGTGAGACTGCTGTAGTATGATACTGCTATAATATGATACTGCTGTAGTGTGAGACTGCTGTAGTGTGAGACTGCTGTAGTGTGAGACTGATGTAGTGTGAGACTGCTGTAGTGTGAGACTGCTGTAGTATGAGACTGCTGTAGTGTGATACTGCTATAATATGATACTGCTGTAGTGTGAGACTGCTGTAGTGTGATACTGCTATAATATGATACTGCTATAATATGATACTGCTGTAGTGTGAGACTGCTGTAGTATGAGACTGCTGTAGTGTGAGACTGCTGTAGTATGAGACTGCTGTAGTGTGATACTGCTATAATATGATACTGCTGTAGTGTGAGACTGCTGTAGTATGATACTGCTATAATATGATACTGCTGTAGTGTGAGACTGCTGTAGTGTGAGACTGCTGTAGTGTGAGACTGCTGTAGTGTGAGACTGCTGTAGTGTGAGACTGCTGTAGTATGAGACTGCTGTAGTGTGATACTGCTATAATATGATACTGCTGTAGTGTGAGACTGCTGTAGTGTGAGACTGCTGTAGTATGAGACTGCTGTAGTGTGAGACTGCTGTAGTATGAGGCCGCTGTAGTGTGAGACTGTTGTAAAAGGTAGTGGGACTGCTGTAGTATGATACCGCTATAATATGAACTGGTGTGAGACTGCTGTAGTGTGAGACTGCTATAGTGTGGGACCTCTGTTGTGTGATACTGCTGTAGTGTGAGACTGATGTAATGTGAGACTGCTGTAGTGTGAGACTGCTGTAGTATGAGACTGCTGTAGTGTGATACTGCTATAATATGATACTGCTGTAGTGTGAGACTGCTGTAGTGTGAGACCGCTTTAGTGTGAGACTGCTATAGTGTGGGACCGCTGTTGATTGATTGGTTGGTTGGTTGGTTATTGGTTTTACGACACATCGATCGTTGAGTCATGTAGCGTCGCCAATCTCTCACGCTGATTGGCCGCGGGCGAAGAGTAGCGACAGGTGAGACTCGAACCCACAATCTTTCGATTGTGATACGGGCAACTTACCCCTAGACTATTCGTCCCCATGGACCGCTGTTGTGTGATACCGCTGAAGTGTAAGACTGATGTAATGTGGGACTGCTGTAGTGTGAGACTGCTGTAGTATGAGACTGTTGTAATTTGAGACTGCTGTAGTGTGAGACTGCTGTAGTGTGATACTGCTGTAGTGTGAGACTGCTGTAGTGTGAGACTGCTGTAGTGTGAGACTGCTCTAGTGCTGCGGTCGGTGCTGAGTGCGGCCAGCGCCGCACTCAGCACGGACCTTTGTCGTTATGTCGGCTCAGTTCAGCTTCTCAGATACGGAGCGAAATCATCACACGCGGCGTTGTTTATTTATGAACTGAAATGTCAACCTCTCCAGTGCATGCGGTGCTGCAGACTTCGGTTTGTTTTCATTGTTCCTGTTATCAAGGGCGTCGCCACCGGGGGGCAGGGGGAGCAGTCGCCCCCCTGCCGTGAAACAGGGGGGCGCCGCCCCCTGCAATTTGAGGAGGCCCCTATCCGCAAATGCACAGCAAAAAAGGTGAGCAAGGAGGCCGACGGGACAGAATATCATGCTGTCAATGAGGCCTCAAAACTGACGAGGCCACCAGGAAATATAATCAGGTCTCTAGAAGAGACGTAGAACAGAGATTGGGAGGAGGCCCCCCAGGACGAAAAGGAGGCCCCATGACGAAAAGGAGGCCTCAAGACGTAGAACAGAGATTGGTAGGAGGCCCCCAGGACGAAAAGGTGGCCCCCGGGGACGAAACGGAGGCCCCCAGGACGAAAAAGAGGCCCCAAGACGTAGAACAGAGATTGGGAGGAGGCCCCCATGACGAAAAGGAGGCCTCAAGACGTAGAACAGAGATTGGGAGGAGGCCCTCATGACGAAAAGGAGGCCTCAAGACGTAGAACAGAGATTGGGAGGAGGCCCCTAGGACGAAAAGGAGGCCCCCCAGGACGAAAAGGAGACTCCATGACGAAAAGGATGCACCCAAGGACGAAAAGGAGGCCCCAAGACGTAGAACAGAGATTGGAAGGAGGCCCCCAGGACGAAAAGGAGGCCCCCAGGACGAAAAGGAGGCCCCAGGACGAAAAGGAGGCACCAAGACGTAGAACAGAGATTGGGAGGAGGCCCCCAGGACGAAAAGGAGACCCCAGGACGAAAAGGATGCACCCAAGGACGAAAAGGAGGCCCCAAGACGTAGAACAGAGATTGGGAGGAGGCCCCCAGGACGAAAAGGAGGCCCCCCGGGACGAAAAGGAGGCCCCAGGACGAAAAGGAAGGCACCAAGACGTAGAACAGAGATTGGGAGGAGGCCCCCAGGACGAAAAGGAGGCCCCCAGGACGAAAAGGAAGCTCCCAGGACGAAAACGAGGCCCCCAGGACGAAAGACGCAGTCCATGCGCCCGTACACTCCAACAATCAACCAACCAACCCCAGGACGAAAAGGATGCACCAAAGGACGAAAAGGATGCCCCAAAGACGTAGAACAGAGATTGGGATGAGGTCCCCAGGACGAAAAGGAGGCCCCAGGACGAAAAGGAGGCCCCCAGGACGAAAAGGAGGCCACCAGGACGAAAAGGATGCCCCTAAGACGTAGAACATGGGCGCTGTATGACCAACGCAGTCAATGCGCCCGTAAGCCCAAATAACCAACTAAGACGTAGAACAGATTGTGAGGTGGCCCCCAGGACGAAAAGGAGGCCCCCAGGACGAAAAGGATGCCCCATAACGCAAAGGAAGCCCCCAAGACGTAGAACAGAGATTGGGAGGAGGCCCGCAGGACAAAAGGAGGCCCCCAGGACGAAAAGGAGGACCCCAGGACGAAAAGGAGGCCCCCAGGACGAAAAGGAGGCTCCCAGGACGAAAAGGAGGCCCCCAGGACGAAAGACTCAGTCCATGCGCCCCTACACTCCAACAATCAACCAACCAACCCCAGGACGAAAAGGATGCACCAAAGGACGAAAAGGATGCCCCAAAGACGTAGAACAGAGATTTGGATGAGGTCCCCAGGACGAAAAGGAGGCCCCCAGGACGACAAGGAGGCCCCCAGGACGAAAAGGAGGCCCCCAGGACGAAAAGGAGGCCCCCAGGACGAAAAGGAGGCCCCCAGGACGAAAAGGAGGCCCCAGGACGAAAAGGAGACCCCAGCACGAAAAGGAGGCCCTCAGGACGGAAAGGATGCCACCGAGACGGGCAAGAAGCCACCCAGGTTAGACGAAAAGGCTTCCGATGGGTGGCAGGATATTCTTAAGTTGGAAAACGAGGCCCGCAAGACGGAAGATGCCCCTGCAATATACAATTAAGACCTGGTAGGGGAGACTTCTCCGGACGCAATAGGGGCCCCAAGACGGGTAGGAAGGTTTCCGCAGGAATGAGAGAAGGCCACCGAGACCAGCCAGATGAGGCCCATATTTTGGAAGAGGAGGAACCTGGAAGAGAAGATCTAGGACTAGGACGCAAAAGCACCCTGCTAAGAGGATAATGAGGCTCCAGACACAGATGAGGAGGCCCCCATGACGTGAGAGGAGGCCCCTAATTTGAAAAAGGAGTCACCTAGGAGAGGGTAGGAGTCCCCAGAAATCAAGAGAGTGTCAAAAATGGTACGGAGGCAACCAGGATTGCAAAAGAGGCTCCAACACCGGAAAGGAGGCCCCAGAATATGAGAGGAGGCCCTAAGACGGAAAAGGAAGGAAGATATGAGATGAGGTTTCGGAGACGCAAAAGCAGGCCCCAAACGGGTGAGGTTCCACTGAGATGGAAAAGGATGATCCAGAGACGTGGCAGGAGGCACCTAATTCGGAAGAGAACGACACAAGATTGGAAACGAGACCCCATGATGAACGAGGAGGCCCCTAAAATAGGAGAGAAAGGCCATTGGATAAGAGAGATGGCTCCCAAGCGGAAAAGAAGGCTCGAAGACGGCTAAGAAGGTGCCCGGGAAATAACAAGGCCACTAAGATAGGAAAGGTTGCCAGTAATTTGGCAGAGGCGGCGCCTGGGAGAGAAGAGGAGTCCACCAGGAGATAAGAGACCACCCCTAAGATGGGTAAAGATCGAATCCAGAGCGCAGAGCAGGAGAACGCGGAGCAGGAGGCCCCGAAGACGTGAGAGGAGGCCCCTAATTTGAAAAAGAAGGCCTCTAGAAGAGAAATGAGGCACCTGCCGGACTCGGGAAGGAGTAGGTCTCTAGGACCAAATGAGGTCCCGAAGACCGGAAAGAGTTCCCAGGAAATGAGAGGAGGCCCTTAAGATGGGAGTGATAGCAGGTATGGAAGGAGGTGAGGTTTCCAAAATTGAAGATCCCTCAAGACGGGTAAGGCTTTGCCAGGATAAAGGAGGAGGCACACGAGGCGTGGCAAGAGGCCCCTAATTTGGCAGAAAATGCCCCTCGAAGATGAAAGGAAGCCCCATGCCATGTTAAAGGGGCCCCAGAATGCAAGAGACCCTCCAAGACGGGAGAGGAGGACCATTGAATATGGAGGAGGGTAGGACACACAAGGAGACATCGAAAACCGGTAAAAAGGCTCTAGGAAATGAGACGATGCGACAGGAGGCCTATAATTTGCAAGAAGAACCACCTAAGAAATAGTAAGAGTCGAGTCTGGGTATTTTAAAATCACGATATGGGCCCCAAAAGATCCGGCCGGGGCCCCCGCAAATTACGCTGAGCCTGGGGTACCGAAAATTCACGCCCGGACCACGAAAATCATGCCAGGGGCACGACAGGTCGTACCGTGCCCCAAAAGTCTCATTGGGACCAAAACAAATGACGCCGGAGCAACGAAGAACAATCCGGACATGAATAATCACTCTGTGGGCCCAACAATGACGCCAAAAGCCTCCAAAACGCATTGGACCCCAAAAAGTGTCGAGGCCGCTATAGCTCGCGCTAGGGTTCCAAGAAAATGACGTCGGGGCCCAAAAGATCACATTGGACCCAAAAAAGTCGCGTCGCAGCCCTTGAAAATCACACTGGAGGCCCAGAAGGTCGCGCCGGGGCCCCAAAAGTTGCAGCTGCCCCCAAAATCAATTTTAACCGGAATGTCACTCTGGGACGGAAAAAATCTCCTTCAGTGGCCGCAGTGCTATATCAAAGGGGCAAATGCCCCCTCCATCCTGAGAGGGATAAGCTCCCAAGAATCGTGTCGGGGGCCTAAAAAATCGCGCTGGGGCCACCAAAATTCGCGTCGGTCCACCAGAATTCGCGTATGGGTCTCCAAATAAATACGGCGAGCCCCGGAAAACTCGCTCCGAGGCCCGAAAAATTACGACAGGAACCGCCAAAATCGCGTTGGGGCCACAGCTAAATACAACGCATCGCACAAACTCGAACCGGGTCCCCCAAATATCGCGCTTGGGACCCACAATTCCCATCGGTAGTCCCGTCGAGGCTCTACAAAATTGCCGTCTAGGGCCACACGTAAGCACAGTGTGACCACAAACACAAACACAAATCAAGCTGGAGCCTTCCAAAATAAGGATGGATTCCAACAACTAAATGCCCAGGTAAAAAAATGGCTCTGGAGCACCGAACATATTATCAGATGCCTTCACAAATTGCGTACGGCACCGAAAAACAAACCGGATCTCGAACAATCGAGGTGGGATACAAAAACATGGCGCCAAGTGCTCGAGAAATCAGGCCGGGATTCGGACTTTAAAAAAAAATCAGAAAAGTTTCACAAAATCGTATTGAGCCCAGAAAACTGGGGTTGGGTCTCCGGAACCACGCGCCTGGGTGCGATAAGCCACTCTGGGACCTAGAAACATCGTACCGAAGCCCAGAAATTGTACTTGGGCCCCACAAGTGTGCGTCAGAAGCCCAAAATATACACATCGGGACCCTAAGAGCACAACGGGGGCCGAAAATACAACTGACCCTCCAAAGCGCACAGTCTCACAAAAAGCGACAGGGCCTTAACACAAGCGTTGCAGCCATAAATATACATACCGGGAGGTCTAAAAAATACACCGGAAGCTCTCAAGGCACACAGGGATCATGATAACGCACAATAGCCTGAAAAGGTGGCTGGGGCCGCAAAAGGCAACATGGTTCCAAAACAAACAAAAAGACCGGCGCTAAATAAACACATCGGGATCTTCGAAAACGCCCTGACACGTCAAAATCCTCGGTGTACAAAAATTCAACAAACCCTAAAACGAGCAGGGGGTTCGAAAATGCTTTAGGCCCCTAACAAAAATGGATTGGAGCCATAATACACAATCATAGACCAAGAAAGACGCAACGGGTAAAAAAAACGCCGAGGCTTGGCCTCGGTTCGGTATCCAATCTGGGAGGATAGCAGCAAAGATATGAAGTGCATCAAAGCTCAGCGGAAACCGCATTTCATAGCTACCAGAAAATGTGGGAAGTAGGAAACTAATGATCGAATTTAATCAATCGACTTTTCGAAGCGAACGCCCATGCGAATCATTCCATCACGCCAAATATGGTGCAAGTCTATCATGTGGCAGCAATTAGCAAAACGCAGAAGGCCTAGCAGAAACCATAGCATCGCACGAAGTGTGGCGAATGCACCGAATACGAAAAATGGGTGTGCACGTGCACTGACGTTGCCGTCGTGGCGACCGGGTGCTATGAACTGCAATGCCTGAAATGGTAAAATTTTGTATTTTAAAGTGGTGGGTAATACATTTTACTTTGAAGTTATGGGCCTAATACATCTTCTAAACCCTGCTCGTTTTAGGGCTGTGTTGCGTTTTTTTTTGTGCACCGAGTATGTTTTACGTGTCGGGGCGTTTTCGAAGATCCCGATGTGTTTATTTAGCTCCCGGTCGTTTTGTACGTTTTGGAACCATGTTGCCTTTCGTGGCCCCAGCCTCTTTTCCAGGCCCTTGTGCGTTCTCATGGCCCCTGTGCGCCTTGCGAGCTTGCAGTGTATTTTTCTTAGAGCTCCCGGTATGTTTATTTAGGGCTGCAACGCATGTTTTAAGGCCCTATCGCTTTTTGGGAGACTTTTGTGCGCTTTGGAGGGTTAGTTGTACTTTCTGGCAACGTTGTACTCTTTGGGTCCCGCTGTGTATATTTGGGGCTTCTGACACACATTTGTGGGGCCCCAGTATGATTTTGGGGCTTCGGTGCGATTTTTTATGGGTCCCAGCGCCACTTATCGCGCCCAGGCGCGTGGTTCCGGAGACCCAACGCCAGCTTTCTGGGCTCAACGCGATTTTTGTGGATCTTTTCTGTTTTTTTTAATTAAAAGTCCGAATCCCGGCCTGATTTTTCGAACCTCTGACGCCATGTATCCCACCTCGATTTTTCGAGATCCGGTATGCTTTTCGAAGTCATACGCAATTTTTGAAGGCATCTTGAAAAAAATGTTCGGTGCAACAGAGCCATTTTCCTGACCCTGACATTTATTTGCTGGAATCTCTCCTTTTTTTTGGAGGGCTCCAGCGTGATTTTTTTTGGGACACCGATCCGGGTTTGTGGTATAGGTGTAATTTCAGCAGTGTGAGGTAACTTATCAAGGGATACCAAAAGAAAACCTTAGAACTGAGTGGTGGAGTTAGGGTTGAAATCCGACCAATCAGAAACCATAGTGGTAGATTATGCCCCTCCACAGGACAATTTAGTTGATGACTAATTCTATTATTTCGAAATGTACCCTTTGACAAAATAGCGGTCGAAATCCAAGGACTTTTTAATGGGCGTAGGTGCCCTCCCCCCCCCTGCAAATCCGTTTGCCCCCTCCTGCTTGACGCAAATATAGGTACTCCACTGGTCCCTCAATAATTTTCCGAAACATACGCCCATGGGGAAAAGCCAACATTGAGGGGACAAATTACCCCTCATAAGCATGCAATACAGCATCCATGCCCCATATGAAATGGGATGAATGATGTTTTTAAATGCATTTTCTTCCAACAAACTTCTTTTCTGTTATTACAGCCTGCATGCGATGCGCCCCTGAACCACAATAACTAACTAACTAACTAACAGCCTGCATGATTAGAGCTTCCCAGCTTCCATACCTTCTCAACGTCATTTACAAAACGGCACAGCACAGCAAAAACGATGGGCGTGACGGCGTGGAATGTGAAGGCTTGGATTATGTATGTACTGACATTGTTGCATTGTTGCATTGTCATTTATGCATTGGTGTTCAATGCTTGTTCTTGCCGTGAATTTATTCGCTGAGGATATATTTTAGCTCTTTAGCCGCCTTGCAGCCAGCACCAAATGTTATAAAAATAAACAAATTCCTAAGATGACGCTAAAAAAACTAATGCAATCCACTTCTCGTTGTCACCTTTACGAAATTGTCGTCCTTGGACTGAGAAATGGTCGTTCAAGCTTTGCTTATGACATCAAGCTGATGGGAATAAATAACAGTAGTGATGAATCTAGCTATATTCAGTTAGACTTGGAGGACTTAAAAGTGGGTTGATCAATGGCAAATATCTGTAAGATATGCTTAGCACCAGCCCCGCCAGCTCGCTGCAATCTAGAGGCCAGCGGGAAGATTCGAGAAAGCATTGAGACGATGGTTTGTTTTGGCACTTATGCATTTATCCAAATATTACTTATTTATACCCAGTTTTCGGCCAAAATGATTAGTGCCATTGCGTTTTGAGTAAATGATGCACCATACCAAGAACAAACAAAAAAAACAATATGAAATCATGTTCCCCATCCTCGAACCATAGTATAAAAGCCTAAAAACAATATGAGACCCTAACACAATGGAGGCCCCCTTTCGGGTAACAGGAGGCCCCCTTTCGACCTTGCCCCCCCCTGGAAGAATTTCGTGGCGACGCCACTGCCTGTTATGCGGAGCTGATACAGTTCCCTATTTACAAGCTTGGCTACTTGCATTCAACGCGTCTGCGAGAAAATGTATTCATCTGTCAGATAATGATGTGAAATAACTTGGAAAGCTACACGATGTGCATTGTTCATCACACAACTGATGTGATGCAATGGATCGCATTACATCGCACCAAGGTCATTGCACATGTTGCAATGTCTCTGAGGATGTCTCGCCTTCCGATTTCGCCTTTTCTCGACTGGATAAAGCTTGATGTGCATCCACGCTGGCTTCTTTGTTGCATCGCTTTTGTCTCGGCTGTAGTCACGAAGTTGTTGTCTGACTGAGTTCCGAGCTCATAAACACCAAGTGCACTGCCAAGGATGCGCTAAAATCGGGATTCCTGCCAGGGAGGTCCTCCTCAGTCAGGCCGGTGGCACCGTTTTGTATGATCTGCATCGTGATTCTCGATTAAGGATTAAGGTGAAGATGTTTTCTGCCGCAAACATTTCAGATATACCCGTTCACTCACAGCCTTTTATTCCCTTTTCTACACTTAGCTTCTTACGTCTCCGTAATACAGATCCTGAAGGCATTCTCAATTTGTGGGATGGTGTTTACATTCTCTGAGCTATATCAAGGAATCTCAAATGCATTGCAAAATATCAGCAACAACAAAACGTAAAAAGGATGCACTTGGTCGCATTCTGAGACGTGAATGCAGCAGACCGGCGTGTATAGTTGCCACCGACGTGGTATGTTGGAGACGCCCTGGCCTGCCATTTAACAACCCAGGAATTGTCATATCTCCGGGATTGGGTAGGGGTCCCGAAGAGACGTTCTGCATTCGCGAACGTCCCGAGGAGACGTTCGCAGTGTGCTGGCCCATGGCGTCAGGCGGTGGGCCAGCACACACTTCACAGCGGCACCGTTGACTCTAAGTTGTTTACCACCCCGGACCCGCCCTCAGGAGGAATTTCCACTCCCCGCCTGTAATTATATTTAGCGACCAATGATTGGAGGCCAACATCGATTGCCTGAGCTGTTCAGATGCAAATTTTGCGAATCGCTGAAGGGTTTGCCTGAACGGATGCGAAATGGTTCGTAAGCAGACTTGAGAGACACCTGAGAGCGTGTGGCTTGGCGTTCAAGTGTCCTGACGTACCCTGGTGTGGCAACGTTGTCGGAATTGTGACTTTCACCGACGCTTCTCCGACACCTCTGAGACCCGGAGTACTGCATGTTCGCTGACCATGCAGTTCCGGATCCAGATGAGGGAAGGGAAGGGGCGAGGGAACACAGCTCATGCCGCCAGATTTTGAACGGTCCTAGTTGCGCTTTGGTGCTGGTGTATTTGAGCCTCGGGAGAGCGCCGTCTTTACAGCTACTCTTCGAGAGAGTGGTAAATGGTCCCAAAAATCACTCCACGAAGAGCACAAAGTCGGGGATTCGCCCACTAACCACACAGCCAGCATTCATTGTTTTGGTGCTACTAAGTGCAGTAGCAGACACCAGCAATCCTCAGAAGCCGGAAATTAAATATCACAAGAAAATACGTCACAAGAAAATACGTCTGAACGGTGCGTTCAACCGTCACGCATAATTTGGCAAATACGGCCTCGGGCCAAATGGGCGAAATGGCCAACTCGACCGATTTGGTCTGGACTTCGGCATTGCCCGAATGTTTATGGCTTGGAAGCCTCGAATTAGGATCATCCCGCAGCCTGCTCCGCCGGATCTCTCAAGTTGGCTCAAGCTCGTACTTGCTGACGATAGTGCTGTCGGAATGTTGTAATGTAATGCAGGACAGGGTCAAAGGCCAATCAATCTCTCGGCTACGCTGGTGTTTGTTGCACTCCTAGCATGTTGTTCACACCCTATTTCAGAGCCGCTAACCACTGAGTTTAGGCGGGAGCGGACGGGAAGCGGGACCGCCTCGGGGCTCCGTGACCCGGCCGGTGAGAACCTCGTCTGGTAGCCGCGCGGGATCAGGTGAACGGACGTGCCTGGGGCGTCCGCACTGCGCGGCCACACACGTCGGGCATCGTGTGGGCGCGATAATGTGACGGCCGTCACGCGCCATGCCAACTGGCTCTGGACGTGGCGATGTGTCCACACACGACCGTCCAGTACGGGTCTAGGACATAAACCGAGCGTTCGTATTGCATAAGGTTCGTACGCAAAGGTTCGTAGGCATCAGGTAGGTTCGCGTATCATTAGGTTCGTTAACCTCATCGCATCGCAGCTGGCAAAAAATAAAAACGAGATGACCGTCTTCTAAAGCGCGAGTACAGACGCAACGATGACGAGCGAGCCGTCCTTTCGCGGAAGACGTCACGACAGGAGCGACCGAGGCCACCGGGCGTGAACCGTTCTGGCGGGGAGGTCGACGAAGCCTGATAAATGGATAGTGGACACACGGATATCTGTGTGTGTACATGTTCGCACAATGGAAAATTACCGCACTTGCCGTGCATGCTACACTTCATGACTTTGAAAGGTAAAAAAAGAACGCTGCTCGTGGCTACTGGCATTTCATCCTTTCGCCGACCATTTGTGCAATGTTTATAACGTCCCAGTGCCTATTGCATTTTGGTTTGAAACATCTCTGGGCTAGCGAACACCCAAAGTGAACGCTGAACTCCACAGGGCATCCCGGCTGCCGTATCTGCGCCTGCATTTCTCTTGGATCCGTCCGAGTGGTGTCACCGGACCGTGATAGCACGTTCAGTTCGTGCCGACATTTCCGCCGAAATCCGTCCGGAGACCTGGGAGTGGCGGACGGCCGACTGCGCCACGCTGCTCTCAGCTGACAGGCGCTCTGTGTCCGGGGGCTCTTATCTGGCGCACAGTCGCGCCGCCACCCTCCCGGCCGAGTGGTCCCCGAGCTCTCAGTTGTCTCCGCTCTGAGTGGTCGCCGCTCAGAGTTGTCCGAAGGCCGACGCCAGCGCGCGGGGCCGTCCCGCGGGGCCATCAAGCCGGCCGACCGGCGCGTGTCAACTTCGGCGAGGTTTTTGCGTGTGCGTATGTGCGTGTGTGCGTGCGTGTGTGTATGTGCGCGTGCGTGCGTGCGTGTGTGTGTTGCGACTGCGCGGAGCTCCGACGTACGTGTGGAAGAATGCCACCGGATTTGTGGCGTCTTCGGGGGAAGCGGGAGGAGGCGGAGCGGTAACCGAGGGGGTGGGGCGACGAGGAGGGCACGAAACGGTGACTGGGGACGCGGCGGTGTCCGAGTGGGACCGTATGCCGGGGCCGGGCGGAGGAGCGCCGGGCGGAGGAGCGCCGGGCAGAGGAGCGCCGGGCGGAGGAGCGCCGGGCGGAGACGATGCGGTGCTCGTAAATCGCACGGTTCCGTTAAATCTCTCGATTCTCATAAAATCGTCGCCGTCGGCTCGCTGGCCGTCCGGGCACTGCGCCGGGCAATGTCTGCCGTCGTTCAGTGGCGGGGGGGGACTGCGCCGGGCAATGTCTGCCGTCGCTCGCTGGCGGGGGGAGCGGGGACTGCGCCGGGTAATGTCTGCCGTCGCTCGGTGGCGGGGGGGGACTGCGCCGGGCAATGTCTGCCTTCGCTCGGTGGCGGGGGGGGGACTGCGCCGGGCAATGTCTGCCGTCGCTCAGTGGCGGGGGGGGACTGCGCCGGGCAATGTCTGCCTTCGCTCGGTGGCGGGGGGGGGGACTGCGCCGGGCAATGTCTGCCGTCGCTCGCTGGCGAGGGGGGGGACTGCGCCGGGCAATGTCTGCCGTCGCTCATTGGCGGGGGGGGACTGCGCCGGGCAATGTCTGCCGTCGCTCAGTGGCGGGGGGGGACTGCGCCGGGCAATGTCTGCCGTCGCTCGCTGGCGGGGACTGCGGCCTGCCACAGCTGATGCTCGGAACCGGAGCCGAGGCCGCCCTCCAGAGACGCCCGCCGGCAACAGGAACAGACAGCGGGGAGCAGAGCATGCGAGTGGAACGGGCGCCAGTCGACGACAATGGGCACCGAGCCGGTGCAGGATATCCGGCGGAGCGAAGTCGGCCCAGACCGCCACAGACAGCGGCACCCGTGCGGACTGGGAGTGAACAGCGTCAACGGTGTGGACTGGGGCAGTCGCGACCACACGGTGTAGATACCGAAGAGCCCTCTCTTCTGCTGCAGTCGGACAACAGCAGAGCTAAGGCATGTGGCTCATGTGCGATTGGACTGGATTGGACTGGATTGGAGAGGACCAGACTCGACTCGACCGGACCGGACCGGACCGGACCAGGCTCAACTAGTCCTCACTGAATTGAACGGAACGCCGCAGTGGTATAATGAGGAGTGAAACTGGACGTGGACGAGTACGGCCCATTTTAGCGCAATAGCGGAGACAGTTCCCTCCGCAATGGACTAGTTTCACGTAATGGGTTTTTGGTTTAACAAAAAACGGTAGTAATACTTTGTAGACAAAACTGACATATTTTTATCACAGGATAAGCATTTACAGCATAATTTAATCATTTAAGTCATAAAGTCATAAAGTCATAAAGTGTTAAGGCTTAATAAGAGCCACAGGGGCCCATCTGGGTTAAGCCTATCTAGAAAGGGTACTAGAAATGTACATATTCTCACCCCAATCAATCCCTTATCCCAAGTTCCTAGGAAGCTACATATCCGAGCCCATCTAGCATCATCCACCCGCCATTGCATAACACCCCCAACAACCGCAAGCTCCTCCCATCACACCCATTGTGCTACCATAGCCCCTGCTTAAAGGGTCTGTGCCATGCACACTTAACATAAATCTCACCCCATCCATCCACATTAGAACTCAAAAACAAGATTTTCCTGTCTAAAAAATTTGTCCACCCTACTTTTAAATACATTCAATGAGGAACTCCCCACAACATCAGCAGGCAGCCCATTCCACTGATCAACAACCATTTGACTGAAGACCTGTTGTCGCTTAACTGTCCTACACCTCAACTTGTCTAACCTGAATTGGTGACCCCTGTGTGATACTTTAAACTGAAGAGCACCATTTAAATTGACCTGATCTAGTCCTTTAACAATGTTGTACATTTCAATCATGTCCCCCCTTAATCTCCTATACGTGAGTGAGTACATATCTAATGCCACAAGCCTTTCTCCATATTCTAAGCTACCTATTCCACTGATGAGTTTTGTTGCTTTGCGTTGCACTCTTTCTAGCTTGTCTATATCTTTTTCTAGGTAGGGGCTCCAAGCTTGCACAGAATATTCCAAGTGGGGTCGCACATATGCTAAGTACAGTTTTTTCATGACTTCCTTGCTCTTATATGTCACACTTCTATTAATGAGTCCAAGCATTCTGAGTGCCCTGTTCCTCGCTGAGCTACATTGTTTCTCTGCTTTAAGGTCTTTTGAAACCAACACACCTAAGTCCCTTTCCTCTTCAATAACATCCAGTTCCCTCCCTCCCATTGTATATCTGAAAGTCTCACCTCCAGACCCCAGATGCATAACTTTACACTTGTCATAGTTGAATGACATCTGCCATTGATCAGCCCACTTTGTTAAGTCCTCCAAGTCTAGTTGAATATTACTAGATTGATCACAACTGTTTGCCACTCCTACCAGCTTGATGTCATCAGCAAATTTGAACACTCTATTCCTCAGCCCTACCTCAATGTTATTCACAAAGATGATAAAGAGAAGTGGCCCTAGAACAGAGCCCTGTGGTACTCCACTCAGAACATCCTTCCAATCAGATTTACATCCATTTAACATTACCCTTTGCTTCCTTCCCCTCAACCATGCTTCAATCCAACCTAGAACTTTTCCAACAATCCCATGTTGCTGTAGTTGATGAATTAGCCTCCTATGTGGAACTTTATCAAAAGCTTTGCTAAAGTCCAAGTATACAACATCCATCCTGCTTTGATTGTCTACTTCTTTAGTAACATACTCCATGAACTCCAAAAGGTTAGTTAAACAAGACCTTCGAGATCGAAATCCATGTTGAGTATCCCTTAAAAGATTGTGCCTATCAAGATGAATCTGAACATTCTGTTTAACCAGATTTTCTAGTACCTTGCAAACTATTGAGGTCAAACTGACTGGCCTGTAGTTCCCTACACACTTCCTACTTCCCTTTTTGAAAATTGGAACTACATTTGCATTTCTCCAATCTTCAGGCACTTCAGAGTATTCCATAGACCGCCTGAAAAGTATACCTAGAGGAACTGCTAAAGCTTTAGCACACTCTACTAAGACCCTAGCATATATATCATCCGGTCCAGAAGCTTTATTAGGTTTTATATTCTGCAACTGCTTTTCTACAGCTTCTGTAGTTATTGTAAGATACTCCAACCTATCACCTGTCATGGCATGTGATTCAGTTGTTTCTATTCTACCAGAATTCTCTTTAGTAAAGACTGATGAGAATTGCTTGCTTAAGGATTCCACAATATCACAATCATCAACCACTAATTCCCCATCTATCTCCAGTGGTCCTACACCACACTTTTTAGCCTTAAATTTGTAGAAACTAAAGAATCTCTTAGCATTACCTGCTGAACATTCCCGAGCTAATTTGATTTCAGCCAGTCTTTTAGATGCCCTAACACACCTCCTAACTTTATTTCTAGCTATTTGATATGATTTGAGGTTTACCTCAGAGTTAGCATATTTTAGTTTCTTGAATGCCTGCTTCTTTGACTCCAGTAAATGCTTTACTTCCCTGGTCAGCCATGAAGGGTGCTTAACCCTGGTTAATCTAGTTTGCCTATTGGGAATGAACCTATCCTGACCTTGAAATAGTTTATATTTTATCATTCTCCACATTTCATAAGCATCTAAGCCTTTCAATAAGTCTTCCCAATGAATTTCATTCAGGAAGATCCTGAACTCATTGTAATTCCCTTTAGCAAAATTTGGAATCAATGTCTTATTGGTTCCTACATTTCCAACATACAATGAGAAGCGTATAATGTTGTGATCACTATTACCCAAAGTCTCTCCTATGTTCACATTTTGTACAAAATTGTCCTCATTAGTAAGCACAAGATCTAACATTTCATTCTCCCTTGTAGGTTCATGTATCATTTGAAAAAAGAAATTCTCCTCAAAACAATCCATGAAGCTTCTTCCTGATTTGTTTAGACCTATAGTTTTGCTTCCCAATCCTGTTATGTTGAAATCCCCCAACAAAACAGTTCTCTCCCGTACTCTCCTACTTATCTCTTCCTGCATCAACCTGTCCGTGTTTTCATTCTGGTCTGGAGGTCTATAGAAGGCCCCAACCCTAAATTTTGTTCCATTTTTGAGAATGATATCTAACCACAAGGATTCTACACCTTCATTATGTACACTATCTTCTATGGAATGACATTTCATTACTTGTCTGACATACAACAGTATACCTCCTCCTATCCTTGCCTGCCTTTGATAAGCATGCATGTTGTAGCCTGTCAATTCAAATTCTTTCAAGTTGTCTCCAAAAATGCTTTCATTAACCCATGCCTCTGTTATGCATACCAAATCTAGCTTTTCAGACAACATATAAGCATGCAGTTCCCCAATTTTGTTCCTAACACTTCTGGCATTGACGTAAAAACATGATAAACCATTCCTTCCCTTGTTTGCAAGACTTCTCTCTCTACCAGCTACATCCCCCCATGACCTGCCCAGTTTCCCTGTTTCCTATTGAGAGCCTCCTCATGCCTATTGCTGAGCAATTCAACTCCTCTCTTGCTCAAATGTAGCCCATCTAATGCAAACATTTCAGTCTTCCCCCAGAAATCCCCCCCACAAATCCAAGAACCCCACCCCAAGTTCCTTACAAATCTTGGCCACCCTGGTATTCAGCCCAATGGCCCTTGAGTACCACTCTATGCTTGCGTTAACCATAGGGAGGATGGATGTTACCATTCCTCGTTTCCTGCTTACAGCTAACCTACCTATCAAAGCCCTATACTCTTGTATTGTTTCCTCTGTTTTTGCTTTTCCTACATCATTTACACCAACCTGCACAATTACTGTTGTGCTCTCTCCACTACCCTTCATTACTCCTTCTATCCTATCACCAACATCCTTTACCTGGGCCCCTGGGTAGCAAACACGAGTCCGTTTGTTGGGGTTCCTGCTACAAAAAGTACGGTCCATGTACCTCACTCTTGAGTCCCCTATAACTAAAACCTCTCCCTCTCTATCATCAGCTACCTGGTCATTCCTACCTTCCTCCTTAGCAGCATTACTATCTCGCTCCTGCAGTACCTCAAACCTATTATTAGTTTCAATTCCATTGTCAATTTTCCTTAAAGCTAGTCTCGTACTCTGGCGTCTAGCTACTTTCCACTCTCCACTATCATGGTCCATACTATCTCCACCCCTATCACTCCTAGTCTCCTGCACCTGGCTTGCCTGACTGACATTTCCTATGGCGGGCCCTGTCACCAAACACTTCAGGCGCTCCACCTCCCTTACTAACATATCTACTTTCTTGCTCAAGTCCCCAATGACTACCATACACTTACACTTCCCACAGTCACCTTCCATTTTTTTCTTATCTTTTTCTCTTTTTTTTCTAAATTTAAAGTTATCCCGACTCCCACCAGCTACAAACTCCAACTAAACCAAACTAAATATTTATTTATTATATAAAAAAAAGAAAAAAAAGCCTAGATACCTTTCCAATTACACCAGTATATTGAAAATATACCTAGTGGTAATTTAAGCTCACTATTTTAGTCCTAATCTCTATCTTAAACTTAAACACCAAAAATCACTGACTTATTCCTCTACACTACAGAAACCTAAGTCACGAGGCCGCGCCAGCCGTCTGCAAAGCGTTCACGTAGCCGATCAATAATTCTAGAAGCTACCTAGTGTAATTTAAGCTCTCTATTTTAATCTTAAACTCTATCTTAAACATAAACACCAAGCGGACGCAGACTTATTCCTCTATGCTAACAGAAACCTAAACCACGTGGCCGCTCCACCCGTCTACAAAGCGTCCACGTGGCCGATCGATAATTCTAGAAGCTAAAAATCTGCTTGTTAAAAGGAAACCTATGAGACAAAACTATGCAAATATATGCACAGAAGCAACCGCCAAACACCCATCCACAGCCAAGCCCAGTACACTGCCCGGTTCCGCAACGACTTATCTGTAAAGCAGGACCTCCACACCGACGTGTTTCCACCTTGACACCTGGCGGCCAACTGATTTCATTTAGGGGTTGCCATCAATTTAAAAACCTTCTCTTAGCAATGACGTCAGATATGTCGAGGTCTCGAAGCGGCCAAGCCTGAAACACACGGGGATACGGAAACCAACTATACGTTGGATTGTTTCATGCGAAGTTTTTCAACAGACTCGCGTCATGGATACTAAGGCGAGGGCTTGTGATACTGAAGTTACCAAATGGCGAAAATATGAAGCTTGGAAGGGTAGGTAATCTATTCTGGTGGTAATACAGCTCAACTAACATTTTTGTTTCAAATCCGGAGCAGTGCGGTGCGTACAAACAGGAAAAGCTTGTACTATCTTTGTGGGTAAAATGAGCAAAATAATGAAAAAGACAATGACATAAATTATGTGTGGCTTAGCTGAACAAACAAGCATGGCTTCCCCTCAGCAAAACAGAAGCTGTTTATACCTAGTTCCATAATTGGCATTCCATAGTGGGGTAAACTGCAAGCAATGGTGGGCACAGCTAACCGAAAAGTTAGCTTCGCTAACCGCTAATCCCCTAACTAAAAAGCTAACTTCGCTAACGTTAAACCGCTAAACCGCTAAAAAAAAGTTAGCGGAAGCTAACGCTAGCCGCTAACCGCTAACCGCTAACTTGTATTATATGAATTTAGCTTCGGTTTGGTTCTTTAGCTCTAAAACCCTAAAAACACAAATAATTCAATTAACAAATGATTTATTGAAATGAAATTATACCTTAGTTTACAATCACATTCTTTCAACATACACTGACTTTATCTACTGTAAAAGAAAGTATTAAACTAATGCTTACACTTCTCAGGAAAGTACTCTGCTTACAGTCTCCCCCTCCTCTTTAGGCGTGCCCACGCATATCAAAATACACGTACCGCTGTCTACGAATGATACAATGATAGAAATGTTCATCGCAGCAAGCGGGGCCACTAGCAGAGATCAGCGGACTGTCTCGGCGTGCAGAATCGCTCGACAACGTCCTCACCTTGTCGGCCGTCGGGAGGCCGGTGAACATTGCTTCTGGCTTACTTGCAGTTGCATTGGTATACATTGGCAGAAACTAGAATAATAGCGTGGTTTTCTGCGATGCATTTGCCCCTGACGATCGGATGTGATCCAAGCTAAAATTGTCGAGATTATTTCGAACTGGCAGCTTCCCAAATGGAAGATATAATGGGCGGCAGTCAAGCATCGCTGAGCTTTACAGATGTGACGTCATATATAATTTGACCAATCGCAAAGTGAGGCATTCTGAGGTGCTTCTTTGAATTATCTAAGTAATTTAGAGATGTTGAAGAAATAAATGAATGCCACCATCGTCTTTAAAATTAAACCTGAAAAATACGGCCTGTCCCGACATGAAACTTGTCCATTCCACTCCCGTCACACCCCACATCACACCACCTGCCTTCAGCTGTGTGCAAAGGCTCACAGCAGCCCCTCTCTTATCAGCGAAATGAAGTTTGCACATCGCGTCACTATCCGTCGACGACTACGATAGCGACGGCTGCATGCTGGTGCAGAATTGAGTTTCGTTCCGCCCGCTCCCTTGACAGTTTCCTCTTCAAACAGGCGTAGCGAAGACGGTGTAGGACCTGCGTTGGTGCGGTACTGATCCCGGGGGAGGAGGACGTGGGATGTGGGAGCGGAGACCGGGGAGGAAAAACGTGGAATGTGGCAGCGGGGAGCGGGGAGGAAGACGTGGAATGTGGGAGCGGAGACCGGGGGGGAGGACGTGGGATGTGGGAGCGGAGACCGGGGAGGAGGACGCGGGATGTGGCAGCGGAGACCGGGGAGGAAGACGTGGGATGTGGGAGCGGGGACCGGGCGAGTCCCCCGGCCCACAAGCCCACTTGCCTGGTACGGCGCGTATCGATTGCTTACGGCCCGCACACTTCTCACGTAGCTGGTCAACTCCCCCCTCCCCCGACGGACGTGCTAGGTAACTACGCTGTGTGGGAAGCCAGCTTTCTCCAAGACGCACCCCAACAGCCACCGCCTCTGGTAAAATCTGGCAAGCCAGCGACTTTCTCCCAGACACATCCCAACAGCCACCGCCTCTGGTAAAATCTGGCAAGCCAGCGGCTTTCTCCCATACACATCCCAACAGCCACCGCCTCTGATAAAACCTGGCCAGCCAGCGGCTTCAGAAGGTCGTCCCTCACCGTGGCTCACTTCGTCGCGCCTGGCAGTACGCCAGTCTGATTTCAGAAGCGGCTCATCTCGCGGAAAGTCGTGCCGCTCCGGAGAAGATGGGCTGTGATTCAAGCGGCATGGGCAAGCAAACAAGCATGGAAAGAACACGATACGACAGCAGTGCTGGCGCGACTTAATGGTGCATCTAGAAACCCTTGTCAACTCATTTAAGACATTTCCAGATGTGCTTGCATGCTGTTTTAATTCAGCAGGCTGGGACGGCTCCGGGGGCAAGCGTCGCTCTCATATAATTATTCACCTGGCTGGATGGCTGCGGTAGCAAGTGTGGTTCTGATATAGTGATTCACCGGGTTTGGGTTTGGCTGCGGGGGCAAGTGTGGGATAGAGATATATATAAATATATATCTAAAAAGAAAATAACCGCCACCAGATATTAATAAAAAGATGTTCCTGAAGCCCTCTCAGACAATTAGCAAAGCTAGTAACGTCGTCGAGGGCTCCAGAAAGGACTGTGCTATAGGTGCATGGGGAGATAATATAAAATCCCTAATCTTGCATATGCATCTGTAAGACGGCTTACATTTTTGTTCAACACGGCTCTTCATGCGGTTGCGATGCGGTCCGACCCGCGAGACATCCAGCCGCCGCGACCGGAAACTCGCACCGCCGGGAGAAAACTTGTGAAAAGCAAGCACAAACACAAAGCCTACTCGTCGCAGAAATGCGCACACCCTACTGCCAACAGCATCCACGCTATGCGGCTGGCAAACCAAGCAAATACTTCTGGCCCGGCCAAAGGGTATCAGCCTGACCCAGTAGCCTAGAAGCAGGCACCTCTGGACAGCCGAAACTGCCAACCGCCAATCAGCGGACACCAGTCACCAACGCCACCAGCCGGCACCATCAGCCGCCAGCCAGGCCACGGGGTACATAGAAAGACGGCGTGCGTTACATGGTACCTGGGAGCCGGCCGCTCCCAGGGGCGGCGCCATTTATAAGCGCCACCCCGGGGGGTCGTGGCACACCGCCCATGAGAGTCGTCGGAAAAATACCACCCAAGACAGTCGTCGGGAACACACCACCCATGAGAGTCGTCGGGAACACCGCCCAAGAGGGCAGTCGGAGGCACACCACTCAGAAGACGGTGTGGAGAACTCTTGAAGTGCAGTGAATGGCAATAATTATGAGCTAAACTGTGAACTTCGCTCGCGTGCGGGTCAACTGGGCCACCCCTGCCACCAGACAGCGGAAACGAAGCTGGCAGCGCGAAATGTGAGTGAAACAGGCCAGGGAGTGGCGATGTACCCTTCACCCATCATGCCCACCGTGTGACCCGTCCGCCACTGGTTTTGTGTACGTGATGGCCCCAAACAGCGGAGGTATTGGTAGCCGTTAGCCCCGGGAAGGGTAAAGGGGAGGAGCAAATTGTGGTGAGCAGGGGTATTGTGGAGCATGGTTATTAAGGATAATGGATGAATGGTGTGGATGATACATGGATGTTTATGGTTTAGAAAGGCATGGTATAAATGAATACATACACACGCACGCGCATTACTCAGGAGAGTAGATGACGGGAGAACCACTTGGTTCCGGAAAGAACTTAATGAAGAGGGCAGGTCTTCTGGCTCACCACATGCTAAATAATTCTTTCCATGGGGAATTAAAGTAACTTAGAAGATCTGCTGGGGCCCCACGTCACTCAGCGGATAAGATGTGCAAACGGTCAAGGTGGGAATACCCCAGGTCTCTCTTCCCCACTGTCGCTCTGTCTTTCTGTTTCTCTGTTTCCCTGTTTCTCTGTTTCCCTATTTCCCTGTTTCTCTGTTTCTCTGTTTCTCTCTGTCTCTGTCTCTGTCTCTGTCTCTGTCTCTGTCTCTGTCTCTGTCTCTGTCTCTGTCTCTGTCTCTGTCTCTGTCTCTGTCTCTGTCTCTGTCTCTGTCTCTGTCTCTGTCTCTGTCTCTGTCTCTGTCTCTGTCTCTGTCTCTGTCTCTGTCTCTGTCTCTGTCTCTGTCTCTGTCTCTGTCTCTGTCTCTGTCTCTGTCTCTGTCTCTGTCTCTGTCTCTGTCTCTGTCTCTGTCTCTGTCTCTGTCTCTGTCTCTGTCTCTGTCTCTGTCTCTGTCTCTCTCTCTCTCTCTCTCTCTCTCTCTCTCTCTCTCTCTCTCTCTCTCTCTCTCTCTCTCTCTCTCTCTTTCTCTCTCTCTCTCTCTCTCTCTTAAATGGTACCGGGTGATAATACGGCGCAACTGGACTCAGGAAGTTCATTAATATATGAAACCGGGGATAACACTCCGCCCTGAAAGGGAATGGACTTGAGACTCAAGATAATTATAGGGGACCTTGTGGTCAGTTGTGTGCGGTTTATGTCACGCCGATATAGGCCTGATACTTTTAAGCGAGCAAGAAGTAAACTATGACTTTCAACAACCCCTTGACCCGATACGAGGTCACTCACGCTCCCGTGTATCGTCCGTTTGTCAACTGTATCACGTCATCGTGATGCAGGAGCCCTCCACATCCTACATGTGGCTGGACGGAATATAAACATTGCAATTTAAACCTGTAATGTCGGTGACCCCGGTCGACTTGGCTTGATCCAGGACACCGCATCCCTTTAAGTGCTGCTACCGGACGGTTGTTCAGAAAGAATTGAAGGTATGTCACGTGAATACAATATACCCACCAATTCGTGAATTGCACAGGTAGCATAAAAGAAACTCCGGCATTTTAGGTGTGAAATCTCCAAATCTTTGTATGCGTCAGGAATATGCAAATTTGAATAGCATTGGGATGCGTCAAAATGCAGTCGGAAATCGTGTACGTTGTGGCCAGATTTGCGTCGATTGGCATGCGTATGCGCGGGCGATGACGTCCCTGTGGAATATCCAGACGTAACCCCATGGCTACCCATGCGGAAAGCCTTTGAGCTGTCAGATTCAAGAAAGGCACTCGTGCGCTCAAACGCCCCCCCCCCACCCCAGGCTCACCGTGGATTAACCCAGGCTGACTTTCATGATAGAACAGGAAGCTAGGGTGAATCGGTGATGAAAAAAACAACCAACGTTACATTCTCAATTCAGTCTCAGCTAATGCAAGTTATTCCGTAACATTTAAGCACAGATAAGTAAATTTGGATCTTCCCCCTTCCCGTTCACTCTCCATGTATCCCACTACAAAACAAGTTCATCGCCACACGTAATATGATGCTTAATTTGCTGTCAAACACGATTGCATGCACGGATGAGCTACTACATGTCAAATATTTCCCGCTGGAAGCATTAGCTGAACATGAATATTGGTGGCGAAAATTTCGGAACTGCTGAGGATCGAACCACGTCCAGAAAGTGAAATTTCGTACATTGTTTGTATTTGTGCTCAATACATTGCCAAACGTGAGCGATAGCTGCGTAAAATCGACTTCATTTTGAAGAGGAATACAATCGCGAACATTTCAACGTGAGGTCTGATGCGAGTCACTACAATAATAAGGCTAAGGGAACCCCGAAAGTAATCAGATGTCAAACTCTATGCTAAATTCCCAGGCAAACGTCACTAACATACATCTACTTACTTGAAAAAGGGAAACCGACCGCGCTTCAGACCTAGTGATGCGAAATATTGCTCCCCCACAAGGATGATAATCAGTGCAATTCTTCCGATACCATCTGGGGATACCCGCACAATGGTTCATGCAGCACAATTCAGTCGCATGCTAAATCAATGTGTCCCTTATGGGAGCGCTGGTCTCCGCCGACCACAAATGATACATGAGAAAACAAATCCTGGCCACTACGATCTAGTAACGAAAAATTGTAGCTCTACCCGTTCGGAACAACGACGCACACGCGAAACACATGGACTCGCTGAGTTACTCTCGCACAGGTTTACCAAACATAAGTGAAGCCTGCATGTCTCTCTCCAAGTGCCTGCACTAAACTTTAACCGTCTGGACTGCTGTGTTAAAATTTTGGCCGATTGTCCGTGTTCGAACTTGCGGTACGCCCGTTGCATAGCTTATCGACACTCAGGATCATAGGAGGATGTCTCTAACTGATGCAAGTGTCTCCCCATGTCCTGAACCCGTCCGTACGGATTGCTACATGAAGTGCTCAATGGCGGAAACAAACATTTGGCGGGAGAAAACAAACGTATGCCCATAAAGAAGAGAAGTTCAGGTCTTTGTACGCTCTGTCAATGCTTAACTTCGTTTATCTAAAAAATTATCGTACGCGACAAGCTGCATTCCACGCACGTGACGTCCGCTTGCTCGGTACATTAAGTATAGAAGCAAGTTAGCAACACAGACGTTCATTTGCAGACAGAGAGGTAAACAAGCCGCAATACGATTCGCTAGAGTCTGGATCTATGTTGATGCAGAACATGAATCACACGAAAAGGAGAAAGTTACTCCAGGTGTATAACTTATAAATATTTGGGATAATTCGCTAAACATTGATGAGTATATGTGAACTCGTTTTCACGGCAAAAATGTTAATTGAACATTACCAGGATTCCACGATGGAGCAAACAGCGTTTGCCGTGCAATCCCGGGAAACTCGTCCTCAGGCTTTGTACCGGTCAGTGCATGTTTTGCCCTTGAATGCTGAGGGTCGCATAAACATTCGGAGGTGTAAAACTTCAAATTGGTGCCGTTAAGGAACGGTCAGTGCGCTGACCATTACGTCGTCAAACGTACTAGATGCGATTAGGGATTTGACAGTGAATAAATTCCAGGTTCATCCATTACTAAATGTAAAGCTAGCCAGCAAGACATGACAGGACGGTTCCGATTACCGATTGTGACGAATAACATCAGGCGAGTTACGCATTTTACCGAGGAGACGGTTTGCAAGCCGCCCTTTCACGGGCGAGAAATTTCATGGGCCCAAACGTGAGATACAAATAGCCTCGCCCCCTTATCTACGGAGGAGACGGAGGATGGCTGATAGAAGACGGTAAATGATGAAACACTGTTGGTTGAACCCCTGGGAAAGCGTGCCGTAAAGACTGGACATTTCACAGGGCACCTGGATAACTTGAGCAATTCCGGGCCGCAAATCCCTCCGGCCTGGTGATCACAGAGCGCGGAAGGGCATCCCGAGGGTGGTAAGACCCGACGGGGTCGGTGGGTAAGCTCGCAGGCAGCGGCGCCCAATTTTTGTTCGGGATGAACGGTGTGCGCACAGCTTAGGTAGCATAGCCTAACGGCCAGGTTGGTTTTCCTTCCCCGTCTCAGCTATTCCAGTAGGCCTGGGCCTCTCGATTTTAGCACAGGCAGGGAAGATGAAGTTTGGCGTTCCGTAAGCCCCCAAGGATAGGACAGGCAGGGGATTTGTGGGTTTCCCTATATGACCCAGGGCAGGATAGGTTAGAAAGACGATTGGGGGGACCCTCCCGACCGATTTGTGGCCCAGGACAACCTGTGGGGGTGGCTGCCGATCGCAAGTTCCAGCGTACAAGTCCCGGCAGGGCGTCGACTGATTTAAGGTTAGGTAGGCCGACCATGATTACCCAAGCCCAGACATGAGACCCAATCAGAAACTAACGGAATGTCGCAGCCCAGTGTTATCAAGCCTTGAAGGCAGTAACGGAAATAGTAGTCTATCATACACAACCAACAGTGTCGCGTCTTCCGGTCAAAGTTGTGGACCTAAGCATGGGTAATGAACATTTAATTTTGGGACAGAAAGCCCCAAGCAGCGGTCTGAGAGCGTAATCCCCTGCGCACATTCAGCTGTAATCCCCTCCCCCTCGCCGAATGCGCACATTCAGCTGGAAGGGAAGGGGAAATATCTGGCCGAGACGTTTTCGTAGAGAGCGAATGTTCGGAATGGAAGATGGAAATGAATAGATTACGTGGGAGCGTACATGAAGTAGCTATGGGTAGTTAAGGACCAGTAGGAGCTGTTGTAACTCGGCGTACGCATCTAGCTGTCAGAATCCATCGTTGCCAACATTTTACCCAGGATAATTACCTAGGCCCTCAATTTGCCAGTCCGGTGACCTGTGGGGGGCATTGCTGGTGGATGACATGGAGGGAAATAAGAGGGATTACAGTACATCAGTGGGCCCCGAAGCTGGACGAGGGCCGGTGACGGACGCATTTCCAACTCCAATGTCCACCCATTACTCTTATCACCCCCCACCCCTAAGTCTCTCCAACCACGCGGTTCCTCTAGCCTTCCCTAGCGCCACGATAAAGCTAGGTTCACGCACGAATGGAAGTGGTGACAGTGAGAAACTTGGCCTCGCTATATACATTTGTGTCAGGATGGATGAGTTATGGGGCGCCGACAAGATCACTATACGACGACATCATGATATGACATATGATGACAGCTCAGACGACAGAGTGGATTCGCGGGTCACCGCTCGCTGTGGGCCGCACCGGCTGGGAGCCGACCCACCGGAAACGAGATTGGCACGGGTCGCAGAAAACCCGCCCGGCGCCCGTGAGCGGAGCAAACATGGCCGCCGGCCGGCGGCCGTGCGGAAACATCTGGCTCAAGGGCGCGCCGTAGTACACGTTCGACGTCACCACCACCGAAATGGAACAAGACAGACCCACCCAACAAACCGAGACGACTGCGACCAGCGACAGAAGACAGCCCCAAAACCACTCCAAGACCACTGCGACCAGCGACTCCGAGACAACCCCTATGACCCCCCCCCCCCTACCACGCCCCCCTTCCAGACAACCCCCTACCCCATCACTTCCAACTTCCCCCTTCCAGACATAACCAGACAATCCCCTACCAACCCCTCTGCTACCACTTCCCACTTCACCCTTCCAGAATTAACCAGACAACCCCTACCAACCAACCAGACCAGACCCTTCCCCTACCAGATAAATACAGACATAGACAAAACCCTAACTATTCCCCCCCCCCCCCTTACCACTTCTTTCCCCACTTCCAGACATAACCGGACAATTCTCCCCAATATCAGACATCTATCCCCCATACAAGACCCCCCGCCCTTTCATACCGACCCCGCCCCCGACCTCGCCGCCCTACACATCTCCTAAACTATTACTACACTAAGGAAAAGAGAAAGAAAAAAGACAGATAATAAAACAGACACCTAAGCGAAAATATCAGAATAAGACAAGCAGATCATCATGCATAGCACATCATTACCACTGACATTCATTGCAAAAGTTCATATTTTCTATTAATATATTGCCTCATGTTTTTTTTTCTCAAAATGATTTTATTCCTAGGTACATCTTCAATTCTATGGAAGTGAGAGCAGATTATTTTATTCCAGGCTTTTGGTGCAATAAATGGTAATGAAAACATCCTGTAATTGATATCGGAAAAGGGTTTTTGAAAATGTTGTGTAACTCTGAGGCCACCTTGTTGATGAAGTTGAAACATATCAGAAAGAGGTGCTGGTAATTATTGATTTAGAAAGCCTAGCATGATGTAAATACATTGTTCATCAATTATGTCCAGACACTTGAGAACTCTATGCTTGATAAACAATTCATTTGTATGGTATAAGTAAGGCTCTTATCAACAATCCTAATAACACGCTTCTGCAACTTAATGATCCTGTTGAGCTTAGAGTGGTACATACTTCCTCAGACAACAGCACAGTAATTTAGATATGACAGTATTAAAGAAGTATACAGAAGGAGCAATTCACAAGTTGATAGAAAGTACCTAGATTTACCTATAATTCCAATATTCCTGCTAGTTAAAAAAAAGAAATGGCATTGATATGGCTTTTCCACGTCATGTCTCCATCGATAAATACACCTAAATATTTTATACAGACATAACCAGAGATACCGTCTAATATTAGTAGTATTTATTTTGACATGAATGTCATTACATGGCTTCCTGGCCAAAAATATGATACCCAGTCTTATCAACATTAATAGATAATCTGTTGGTATGAAACTATGCAATGATTTTGGGTATTAACTCATCGAGTTTAGTTTGTAATTCAAAATGATCATTAGTTGTAATAGTTATGGCAGTATCGTTTGCAAATAGGTAAACACTTGCCAAATTGGAAGCATTGCAGATATCGTTAATGTATAGAAGAAATAGCAGCGGCCCAAAAATCGAAACCTAAGGAACACCTATTGTGATATTTAATGGTAGGGAGAGGGTTGGTTGGTTGGTTGGTTATTGGTTTTACGACATGTCGACCGTTGAGTCATATAGCGTCACCAATTTCTCACGCCGATTGGTCGCGGGCGAAGAGTAGCGACAGGTGAGACTCGAACCGACAATCTTTCGATTGTGAGACGAGCATCTTACCCCTAGGCCACTCGTCCCCGGTAGGGAGAGGGTGTCGTATATCTTGGTTCTTTGAGATCTATTTGAGAGGTATGAGTTTAGAAGTTTATATATATTGCCCCTAAAGACAATAAAATACAACCTTTGTAACAAAATACTGATGCTGACTGTGCCAAAGGTATTTTTCAAATCCAAATACAGGGTACAAACTAATTTATTATTCACAAGGGATTTAGTTACTTCGTTATGCATCAGAGCAATTGGCATGTAGGTGCTATGTTTTTTCTGAAACCAAATTGCAATGGGTGTATGATATTATTTTCATTTTGAAATGATAATACACTAAGTTGTATTAATCTTTCCAGCGCTTTCGAAAATATTAGTAGCAAAGAGATTGGCCTATAATTAGTAAATTTGTATTTCCCCCTGATTTATACACAAAAATTATAACTGCAGATTTTAATGCATCAGGGAATATTGCAGTGCTGAGATAAATATTAAATATATATGCTAGATTTTGCAAAATGCTTGTTTTTTTGGCTAATTTTATCCATACCTCCACCCACAGAGCTCAAAGACTTAATGATTTCCTAAATTTGAGCTTCATTAACAGAAGGAGTATGGTTAATGTTGGCATAAGTAGGCTGTGTAAGATAATATAACTGGCTGTTGTCGGGTGCAGGCACTTTTTCCCAATTCACTACCTATCGTTGAAAAAGTATTAAATTTATCAGGTATTTGTTGTTTTACACAGGTATCCCCAGAGTTATCAACAAAACACTTTGGAGGAACTGTTTGTAATTCATTCTTGTTGATAATTTTATTCAAATACTTCCATATATTACCATCACCTTTGCTGTCCTGGAATGCCCTCTTGTAATCTAATCGTTTTACATCCCTAAGCACATTGCAAAGGATGTTCCTATGCATTTTGTATTTCTTTTCATTCAGTAAAGTTCTATTCCTAATATATTTTGCATATAGTTTATTTTTGTATTTATTGAACACAGACGTGCAGGGGTTACCCATGGTTTAATCGGATTCTTTCTTCTACTGGGTGTAAAAGTTTTAGATAATTTTTGAATGCCTGTTTCATATGCCTTAATAAATTTGCTGCATGCTTGATTCGCATCAGATACAACTTGAAAGGCTTCTAAGTTGCTGATGAGGTGATCATTTAATTCACTGATTGTATTCTTATCAAAGACTGTAACTGTATGTCTTGTTATAATTGAACTTTCAATTAATGACAGATTAAAAGAAAAACTGGAAAATGATCTGATAAATCATGAAGTAGAATTCCTGAATTGTTAAAGACATTAACATCATTTATAAATATATTATCCAAAAGGGCATCTGAATCATTACAAATCCGGGTTGCTTTTGAGATGGTTGGAAAAATTCCATAAGAATTGAACATATTCATGAAATCAAGTGTATACTTATCAGAGTGATATTTCAAAAGGTTGTAATTGAAGTCCCCTGCTATGACACATGAGTCATTGCAGTAGTGTACATTTAGTGTTTTCCAATGAGTCAAGTATTTTTGTTCCATGTAGTCCATAAATATAGTGTGACCCAGACTTGGAGGTCTATACATTTCTCCTACTATGAATATTTTTGCTGTTACACCGGACTTCATTTTGATTTCCAGAAAACTTGTCTCAAAATGATCACTCTCAAGGTCTTTTCTTTCCCTAGCCTCATATTTATTACTTATATATATATATATATTGCTGTACCTCGACCTTCACCTTCTTTTCTACTAGATGCAAGGAGATTATACTTTTTTTTTAGACTAAAGCATTGTTCTAAATCTTTCTTCAGCCATGTCTCTGACACACAAATAACTGACCAAGCAACTTTAAAGCTTGTTAGAAAATGAACAACATCATCAGATTTATTCTTGAGGATCTTGCATTGATATGAAGTATTGAAAATCCGGTGTTGAAGTTTAGTGGTTGAGGTAAGGTATAATATTTACATTGTGACAATATATGTTGATGAGGAGGGCACTTATCATTTAAATCATTCCCTAGTAATTCCAATGTAGCTCCTTCAAGTTTGAACCTGCTCATTACTGAAGGAAAGAGCCAATTGGAAATAGTGATTACATCTGGAAATGGAAAACTTGGAATAATAATTGTGCATGAACATTGAACTGGAAGCACACAAAAGAGGGAACATGAATGATAGGAAAGCATAATGGAAAAAGGAAATTAAAGAGGTAAAATTCACACCACTAAGAAGCATAGTTTGGTAAAGAAATCTAGATAGTTTTATGCCTAGATGAGATGATAGAGGAGCAAGGATTATATTGCAAGTGAAAGGAACACTTGCCAAGACCATGTGTGGGAAGTTATCAAACATCCCTGCAGCAGTAAACCGCGCATAATGATTCACCAGGTCGGAATGTCTGCGGGGGAAAATGTTCTGACAGAATGATTCACCGGGTTTGGATGGCTGCCGGTGCGACTGTCGTTATGATATAATGATTCATCGGGTTTGGATGGCTGCCGGTGCGACTGTCGTTATGATATAATGATCCACCGGGTTTGCATGGCTGCGGGGGCAGGTGCCGTTCTGATGAAGTGCTCTGACATTGATCTTGTAGGATGTAGGGGAGGGGAGGTGATGTAAAAAACAGCACATATTTAAAAGCTTTGCAAATGTATGTAGATAATGCCTATCAATGAGTAATCTTACATGACCGTTGATTGCATGATGATGGCGATGATGTTTGTCTCTGTTACCTTTGCCAATCAGGTAAGTGCTGTTAACCTGGGGTCAGATGGTCACCATTGTCAGTCGGTCACCATTGTTAGGCGGTCACCATTGTCAGTCGGTCACAAGACGTCAGGCGGTCACAAGGTGTCAGGCGGTCACTAGGTGTCAGGCGGTTACAAGGTGGCAGGCGGTCACAAGGCGTCAGGTGGTCACAATGCATCAGGCGGTCACAAGGCGTCAGACGGTCACCAAGTGTCAGGCGGTCGCAAGGCATCAGGCGGTCACCAGGTGTCAAGCGGTCACAAGGTGTCAGGCGGTCACTAGGTGTCGGGCGGTCACTAGGTGTCAGGCGGTCGCCAGGCGTCAGGCGGTTATAAGGTGCCAGACAGACACAAGGTGTCAGACGGTCATCAGATGTCAGGCGGTCACCAGGCGTCAGGCGATCACAGTGATAAATTATTCGTGAAATAGGGTGGAATATACCACCTACTAAACACTGAAGAGACATCTTTCCCAAAGAAGTATCGACATCGTGTTTCTTGATATGTGTTTATGAAGTCTCCATGCCTCATTTCTAACGGTGTCATGTGTGTATCATGTTTATGCTCACTATTGCGGATTGTGATACATAAGCATCTCGTACCTAACGCTATTTCAGGCAAAGAGATCACCAATGATGTGGTCTGGCGTCCAATACAAGTTGTTGATGGCATGACATTTTTATCGATGTCATTAACATAAGTATCCCTAAATTAGATGTCTTCCAAAATAAACCAAAATATGCGGATATAAGCATGCTATGGGCTCAAAAATGAGCTTCGAGTACATAAACGATATTCTAAACGATATCGTTTCCATTGTGGAGTTCGACATCTTACTAGACTTGTTTCGACATCTCACATCTCACACCTAACGAAATATCAATATTTTAACGCTGGGCGGTCACAATACGTCAGGCGGTCATCAGGCGTCAGACGGTCATCAGATGTCAGACGGTCATCAGACGTCAGGCGGTCATCAGACGTCAGGCGGTCACCAGATGTCAGACAGCCTCAAGGTGTCAGGCGGTCACAAGGCATCATGGAGTCATCAGAGGGTAGTAGTTGATAAGCTGGAGCCTTACAGCGCGGACGTGACGGCGCCGTCCTCTTCATCTCACCGACAGACGAACGTCCGAAGTCGACCTGGACGGGCCATCATTTCAGCGACACGGCTGCCTTTAATGGGCGGGAACGGCGCCGCCCCAGCCGGTAAATAATGCGCCTCACTCACTTCCACGGCTCCCCTTCCCCGGCGCTGCCGAACATTTGTGGCCGCCCGATCGTTACATCGGAAGAAATGCCGCCGCTGAACTTTCTTTTTCGCCACCCATTGATGGTGAAGGCAAGCTGAGTTCGAGCCCAGTTTTTGTTGGATAATATATTTCTCCTTTCGCCGTCGTTCACAATTTTCCTAGGACGAACATGTGAAATCGATGTGGAGACGCCTCCACTCTGGTGTCTATCTCACCAATATGTCGAAGCAGAGCTTGGTAGTTGGTTGGTTATTTGGGCTTAGGGGCGCGTCGACTGCGATGGTCATACAGCGCCCAGCAGAGCTTGGTAAGTCATCCTCAAACTATCTATTTTCAGCTTCTTCAGAAGCATCTTGTGTCCGAAACCCCTGCACTCTCGGTTGAATGCGAAAGTTAGTTTGCAGTGGAGAATTGATTTGAATAGTATCTGATGGGCGTTATTGTTCGCCGTACATTGACCCCGTGGCTGAAATTGTCCGACGTGATGGGCTGTCTGCGGCCATCGCCACGTCGCAGCCATTTTACCCTGGCAAAGGACGGAGCAGTAAATAGCTTCGTCAAATAAGATTATAAACCCAGGAGATGCAAACGTCAAACAGCACTCGAAGTAGTCTGTAGTGTGAACACTGGTGGGCAGGTCATTTGCCGAGTCGTTCAGGTTTGGAAGGTCGATAGGTGGACCTGAGTTGTGCCGACTTCCATTGGCCCGCCTGCTGTTTCCCGATAATTCACACATCCGAATATTGAAAAAAGGCAAAGCAACAGCGTTTAACAGCGTAAATGGGTCTCGTCGAACAGCGCTTACGCTTCGAACTCGTTTGTGAAACGTGAGAGCACTCGGTCGGTCGGGATTCGAATCTATGAATAATGGTTGCCCGGAGACGGCGTCTAGTTTCCGCCAGACGTGAGTGAGAGGACAATCTAGTGCAAAGAAGCATAGGACAGATAATGGTTTGTTTGCATAAACAAGAAATATTGGAGTTACGAACACACAACATATGCAGCATTATCCATATATTTGTATTGCATGGATGTGTATGCATTTATGTCACAGTGTGTGACTTTGCCCAGTGGCGCAGCCAGAATTTTCTTAGGGGGCTCGACGAGAAAAATGTGATGAAATAGAGAAAGGTCTCGGCGCGCGAAGCTCGCCAAAAATCTTGTTTTTTCCCTGGTGAAAATCGCAGAATTTCTCGTTTCATCTCGTGTATGTTTGGTCGCTATGGGGGGATGCAGGCCTCCGCCCCCTCCCCTGGCTGTGCCTCTGTCCTTGTCCTCTAGTTTTAAGTTGTAGCTGAATATGACTCAGCGTCCAATTCAATATTATCTAATATCTATACACATAACTTAGTCAAGCATAATTATTCATGCTTATTTGTGGGGTGAGCAAGGAACACTATCCTACAGAAGCCTTGGCGGATTCAGTGGGTGGGGAAACTGAGTGCACGTGCCACCCACATGCAGATGAGGCGGCGCCCTCTGACTGGAAAAAAAGGCGCCCCTCCAGGACACTTAGGTGCGTCCTGGAGAATTAATATCAAGAAACGTACTGCGGTTATTTCGGATAGCTGAGAACGACGTGACCCCCACTCGTCATTGGTCCACTCAATCCGCTTCAGATCTTCATTATTTACGTGTTCAGCTGAGTCTGGCAGAAGCTGCGCCAGGTATTAATGCTAGGAAGCATATAATGAGTATTTCTGCTTGAATATACTATGCACACACGCACAAACATGCACACACAATATGTATCCACATATATATATATATATATATATATATATATATATATATATATATATATATATATATATATATATATATATATATATCTTTGTACATGCATGTATAACGAGGTAAGATCAAGCTAAATAGACGACATCACCCACAAGGTGGCAGGCTGGCAAAATTCAACAACAGGTCCACCCTGCAGCACTGTACTACTTCACACCGTGCCTACCTACTGTACTTCGATGGTGTGATGCGGAATGTGATTGCCCACGTCCGACATATATTTTTATATCTGTGTAATGCATGTGTGTGACTCGTCTGAAGATATTTCGCCACCCTGCAGTAGGTGGTAGATCGTGTGTCACGTGTTCATTTCCAAATTTATAACACTCTATTTCATATATGCTTTAACATTTTGCTTATCACCCTGATGAATGTGTTGAGCCGAAACGTTGGCGTTCTTTTTCGATAAATATAGCACCTTGTGTCAAAACCTGACACTGCTTTCACGCGTGGGTAGGTAATGTTTACTTTACCCCTTGAAGTTCGCGACTGGATTATTGTGGATCTATAGGATCTATTTACTAGGTGGCTGGCAGTTCCCGCTTGAGACGTCAGTCGCCACGCCACAGGCTGCCAGCGAGACGCCAACAGCGTCGAACCGACCGTTCCTGACGTGGCTAAGACATTTTGTGAGCATCTTCGCGCTATCTTACCATCACCTTCAGGGCTCCACCTGACGCGACTGCGACAGTCATCGACCAGCCGCGCACGGCGACACAGCGTCTGTTGTGTCGCGCCACAGCGTGTACGGTGTCGCGCCACAGCATCCACGGTGTCGCGTCACAGCGTCTGCAGTGTCGCGCCGCAGCGTTTGTTGGGGGCGTTCGTGTCGCGCACCAATCACAGCACGTGTGCACCGGCGATGGAATCCCCCGTCGCGATGTTTCACCGCGACTGCGCCAATGCCGCCAGTGTGGTGCGGGTCGAGCGGTTGTGTGGTGCCGCCCGCCTCCACTGCCGTCCGGTCCCCACGCCGGCCGCGGTGTGCGCCGCCGCCGCCGCCGCCTCCAGATGCGTCTGCTGGGTCGGGTGGCCGTCAACACGGTCACGCCGCTGACCGTGGCCGATGCCCTCAGGCGGCGCGCGGCCATGTGGCAGACGGTGGTGGGCGAGGCGGAGGGCCGGGCGCCCTGCGCGCGCTCCAAGCACGCGTCGTGCCTGCTGGACGGCGCCATCTTCGTGCTGGGCGGCCGCAACGGCAACCTGCCGCTGCGCGACTTCTGGAGGCTCGACCTCGGTGAGTGTCACGTCGGCCGAGTGTCCGGTGCCGTGTTGTGAATGGGTAATGTGTTGCGCGTGCTATGAATGGGTAACGTCTCGTGCCGTGTTATGAATGGGTAACGTCTTGTGCCGTGTTATGAATGGGTAACGTCTCGTGCCGTGTTACGACTGGGTAACGTCTCGTGCCGTGTTATGAATGGTAACGTCTCGTGCCCTGTTATGAATGGGCAACATCTCGTGCTGTGTTACGACTGGGTAACGTCTCGTGCCGTGTTATGAATGGGTAACGTCTTGTGCCGTGTTACGACTGGGTAACGTCTTGTGCCGTGTTACGACTGGGTAACGTGTTGATCCGGTTGGGTTATACGTCGTCTTGTTGCGTGATGAGAACCAACGGGGATTCTCCCTTATGTTGTGGGGTTCAGTGGCAGTTGTTTATAACTCGAAGTTGCATAGTCCGTCCCTCACACCAGGCCTCCCATCCCTTACATCAGGCCTCCCGTTCCTGACACCAGGTAGCCCATTCCTCACACCAGGTATCCCATACATCACGTCAGGCATCCATTCCCTCACAATATGCATCCATTCTCTTGGTTGTTGGTTATTGGCTTTACGACACGTCGACCGTTGAGTCATGGAGCGTCGCCAATCTCTCACGCCGATTGGTCGCGGGCGAAGAGTAGCGACAGATGAGACTCGAACCCACAACCTTTCGATTGTGAGACGAGCATCTTACCCCTAGACCACTCGTCCCCTGCATCCATTCTCTCACACCAGGCATCCCATCTCGATTCCTAGGCATCCCATTTAAATTACCATGCAGCCCATCTAGACTATTTGTCATCCCATACCTCACACTAGGCATCCAATCTCGACTATCAGATATCCCATCTCACATGATATGTATCCAATTCCTCACACCAGGCATCTAATTCCTCACACCAGGCATTCTATCCTTCACGTCAGGCATCCAATATCCACACACACCAGGCATCCAATCCCCCACACCAGACATCCCATCTCGACTACCAGACACTCCACCCTGTTAACCAGGCATCCTATCCTTCAGGCCGGGTATCCCATCTCACATTTCAAGATCTTGCCTGCGCAGATTTTGTTCCAGCTGCTGGTTTTGAAGTTGTTCAGTGCCTCGAGCCTGTTACACTCAGTTCTCCACTATTTCTTCTGCCAGAAATGATCAAACGAACGGGCCTTGGAACACTAGCATGCGCTGAGTATGTTGATTGGGGGAGAGTGAGAGAGTGAGATAAAGGGAGAAGGGGAGGGGGGAGAGAGGGAGAGAGAGAGAGAGAGAGAGAGATATATATATATATATATATATATATATATATATATATATATATATATATATATATATAGCGTTATAACAGTCACAGCCTGCTGCCACCGCTGCAGAGATGACATACCACGTGACGGTGGGAAATCCCATGAGTCAGCGGCGGCCAGCTGGATGCCGGATTATGTCAGCCTCCCCAGGCTGGATAGAGAGCCTTTTGCCCGTGCGTTGAAAGATCGTTTGAAGACAGCGCTTATCGAGCTAGTCTTGATGAACTGGTACAGCTCAGAGCCTTTCTACAAACACAGGGAAGCGTTTGTTCTGGGAGTTTCCAGCCCGGCTGCCATGATTGGTGGAATTTCAAGCGACACGCGGGAGGCCCAGCCTTTCTCCACGGAAGTTATCTCTGTTTTGTTGGTGAATCTGGCTAATATTTTTGTTTAGAGATCACCAGGTCGACACATTTAGTTCGATAAAAAGTTTAGTAGCGATGGTTAAGAATCGGGAAGAAAATTATGTACTTGATCATAACAGGGTAGTGCGTCCCTGCACCCAACGCTGCACTCTTCCATAGCTTCACTTATACATGATAACGCCATGTAATAGTCCTACCTCCGCTACGGAAGTGAGGCATGAAACTGAATAATAATGGTCCGTATTGCTTTTTGTGTTGTTCTCCTTTCCGAAGAAGAAGGGACTGTCAAGCTCAACAAATTGTTTAAGCAATCACCACACAATCACATGCTCAAGAGGACGATCGATTCTCATTTGTATGTCGCTGAATAATCAATGAAACGGCTGACGTCTAACGAAGGCCACCAATAAGCCTGTCTGGCGGGTAAGCGGATCTTCGGGCACACTGAAGCCGAGATTGGGCCTGTCTTGGTCGTTTTCAGCGGAATTAATGTTCGCGTTGAGATTCCAACCGTTCTGGGTAACACGCTGTGCATTTTTCAGCAGGATGGTTTTCGTGGTGTGGTGCCAGCTGGTCCTGGTAACCCTGGTGGCAAGTTGTGCATCTTCAGTTATCACGTTGTGCATTCCAGCTGGTCTGGGTAACACGTTGTGCATCTTCAGTGTATTTTGTTTGTCTTTTGTAAAGAAAACACCTACACCTCCTTTTAACTGGCAAAAAACAGGAAAACAGGAGGGGCCGCCGTTCGGCCCAGCCACGGCGCTTTTGAGAGGCTTTGACTTCGCAACAACAACGTATGTATGTATGCATGTATATATGTATATATGTATATATGCATATATGTACATGTATATGCATATGTATATGTATATGTATGTGTATATATATATATATATATATATATATATATATATATATATATATATATATATATATATATATATATGTATGTATGTATGTATGTATATATATATATATATATATATATATATATATATATATATATATATATATATATATATATATATATATATATATATATATATATATATATATATATATATATATATATATATATATAGCCATAAATGTTTGGACCGTCTATTTCCGTCTGCAGTGGAGTCGCACCGTTCTTGATTCTCGAAATGTCAGGAACCAGAAGAGACTCGTAGAGTGAAGCTGAGAACCGTTCCAGAAAGGCCAAATTGAAAGCACTAAATCAGTGTCTTTTGTTTAAATTATGGTCGCTTTGATTGTTCTTTGGAAGGTGAGAACAATTAAATGTCCTACACAATGCAGCTGGATTAGGCAAATATCACATAACCGAAGGCACTTAAGCTCTGCATTTCACTGACAGACCGAAGCCAAATCGAGACGCGCGACTGAAATATGCCGACCAGCCACCTGAATACGAGTCCCGTGCGATGTTCGTCGACCATTTTCCCGGCAGACGTCACGGCTGACGTCACACCATCCTCGGGAACCATGACTCGTGCTGGTGATCGCGACATTCCGTGTCCCATGGCCGCTGCTGGCTGATCGACCCTGTATCGCGCGGGGTGGGGGGGGGACGCTGGGGCTGTGGCCGATGGACGCTGGACGCGTGCTCGGCCCGTCCGCGAGATCAACAGTTGCCGCATTTCCCCTTGAGGCGGTCGCTGGCGGCGACGCCGCGTCCAGGCCTCCCCACAGCCCGAGGCCATATAAATGGCTTCATTAGCTCTGGGTGATGGACGACGCTGCGTGCTGGCCTGGACGGCGGCAGCGGCGGCAGCGGCGGCGGCTCGGGGGCCGTGGTTAGGTGTTTGGGCGGCCGTGTTTCGGGAGAACGTGCCCCCCGTCGGGGGAGATCCCCGAGCACCGCCACCCGGTGTCTTGGAGAACGTGCCCCCACCGGGGGAGATCCTCGAGCACCGCCACCCGGTGTCTTGGAGAACGTGCCCCCGTCGGGGGAGATCCTCGAGCACCGCCACCCGGTGTCTTGGAGAACGTGTCCCCACCGGGGGAGATCCTCGAGCACCGCCACCCGCGGCCGTGTCTCAGGAGAACGTGTCCTCACCGGGGGAGATCCTCGAGCACCGCCACCCGCAGCCGTGTCTCAGGAGAACATGCCCCCACCGGGGGAGATCCTCTAGCACCGCCACCCGCAGCCGTGTCTCAGGAGAACGTGTCCCCACCGGGGGAGATCCTCGAGCACCGCCACCCGCAGCCGTGTCTCAGGAGAACATGCCCCCACCGGGGGAGATCCTCTGGCACCGCCACCCGCGGCCGTGTCTCAGGAGAACATGCCCCCACCGGGGGAGATCCTCGAGCACCGCCACCCGCAGCCGTGTCTCAGAAGAACATTCCCCCACCGGGGGAGATCCTCTAGCACCGCCACCCGCCGAGTGGCAGCGGCCGCACGACTGTGGCAGCCGAGAGTGTGGAGTGTGGACCCGGACACCAGACGGCGCTGCATGACCTGTCTCGTGACGTGACGATCGCGTGACGGTGGGCTGCGGCTCCTTCCGGTGAGATGACGCCAGCTGTTGCAGTTGTCGGGCCAGCCACAGTTATAGAGGCGTTCCAGTTGGTTCTGAAGAGGCTCGTCTTTTATTCTGCTACGAAACAGCACGGCATTGGAATATTTCAGAGGTAATGGTTGTGACAGTGGTCCAGTGGTCAACTCACGGACCCCGGCATGGTGATGTTGGGGTAGTGGCGGTGGTCCGGTGGTCAACTCGCCGACCCCGGCACGGTGATGTTGGGGTAGTGGCGGTGGTCCGGTGGTTAACTCACCGACCCCGGCACTGTGATGTTGGGGAAGTGGCGGTGGTCCGGTGGTCAACTCGCCGACCCCGGCACGGTGATGTTGGGGTAGTGGCGGTGGTCCGGTGGTCAACTCACCGACCCCGGCACGGTGATGTTGGGGTAGTGGCGGTGGTCCGGTGGTTAACTCACCGACCCCGGCACGGTGATGTTGGGGTAGTGGCGGTGGTCCGGTGGTTAACTCACCGACCCCGGCACGGTGATGTTAGTTTGACCACCCCATGTAGGCGGTGGTCCGGTGGTCAACACCTTGGCCAGATACGTGAGATCGTGTGTTCTAATCTGCCTAAGTGCTTGGAATTTCGCCTCGCTCTCTCGCAATCATGCGAAGTGAGACGAATACAACGTGGCGTGGCATGGACATGATACATGCAGGGAAAACAAGCCGAATGGCACAATGAATATCGCAAAGCACTCAATGGCGTTGTTCTTTTATTTTATGCATGCATGCATGCATGCATTAGGCAGGAATTGCAGAGTTTAAGGAGCTCTGGGCTGGTGACCTGCACGCTGTGTGGCAGTCGTTGACTGACCTGTGCTGTGTGTCATCTCTGGGCTGGTGACCTGCACGCTGTGTGGCAGTCGTTGACTGACCTGTGCTGTGCGGCAGCGCTGGACTGGTGCCCTGCACGCTGTGTGGCAGTCGTTGACTGACCTGTGCTGTGCGGCAGCGCTGGACTGGTGACCTGCACGCTGTGTGGCAGTCGTTGACTGACCTGTGCTGTGTGTCATCTCTGGGCTGGTGACCTGCACGCTGTGTGGCGGTCGTTGACTGACCTGTGCTGTGCGGCAGCGCTGGGCTGGTGACCTACACGCTGTGTGGCAGTCGTTGACTGACCTGTGCTGTGTGTCATCTCTGGGCTGGTGACCTGCACGCTGTGTGGCAGTCGTTGACTGACCTGTGCTGTGTGTCATCTCTGGGCTGGTGACCTGCACGCTGTGTGGTAGTCGTTGACTGACCTGTGCTGTGTGTCATCTCTGGGCTGGTGACCTGCACGCTGTGTGGCAGTCGTTGACTGACCTGTGCTGTGTGTCATCTCTGGGCTGGTGACCTGCACGCTGTGTGGCAGTCGTTGACTGACCTGTGCTGTGCGGCAGCGCTCGACTGGTGACCTGCACGCTGTGTGGCAGTCGTTGACTGACCTGTGCTGTGCGGCAGCGCTGGGCTGGTGACCTGCACGCTGTGTGGCAGTCGTTGACTGACCTGTGCTGTGTGTCATCTCTGGGCTGGTGACCTGCACGCTGTGTGGCAGTCGTTGACTGACTTGTGCTGTGCGGCAGCGCTGGGCCGGTGGTACGAGATCAAATCCGAGGGCACTCGGCCGCGGAACCTCCAGGAGCACAGCATGGTCGGCTGGCGCCACCAACTGTTCGTGTTCGGCGGCGAGGTGGGCTTCTCCGGCGGCGCCGAGACACCCTTCTGGCGCTTCGACACCAAGGTGGGCGTGGCCTCCGTGGCGGATCTCTCCATGTCATCCCACCAGCTGTTCGTGTTCGTGTCTCACCAGTTCATGTTTGTCGTGGACGCCCTTCTGGCGCTACGACACCAAGGTGAGCGGGGCCTCCGTGGCGGATCTCTCCATGTCATCCCACCAGCTGTGACTATCCGGTGCTCGTGATGCAACTGACCGTTGCCGGCTGGGTGCACTGGCCCTGTGTCACATGTGGGAAGCTTGGAAACAAAATGTGCATTTCAGTCGGCCGAAAGTTCAAGAGAGCCGTAATAGGCGCGTTTCTGCCAAAACAACGCCTCTCGGGGTGCTGCTGGCGACGTGTCCGTTGAGAACAGTCCGGAGGCACGCGGATCAGGACTGGCCACTTCGACATCGCTCCGCCCCCCCTCCCTCCCGAGGGCGGCTGGCGTCATTTGACCGCTGGTCACACACACCACACACGCACACCACACACCACACTCGGCCAAACGCACCGCTAATTACTGCGCATAGGTGCTTTGTAGTGACTGCAAAATAATCGCATCACATCATCATCACATCAGCACAACACCATCACATCACCACATCGCCATATCATCGCATCATCAGCATCATATCATCGCATCGCCACATCATCGCCACATCACATCGCATCATCACCGAATCATCACCACATCATATCATCACATCATCACAATCTCCACATCACATCATCACAATCTCCACATCACATCATCCCATCATCACCACATCATCGAATCATCACCACATCATCGAATCATCACCACATCATCACATCATCGCATCATCACCACATCATCGCATCATCACCACATCATCGCATCATCAGCACATCATCACATCATCGCATCATCACCACATCATCGAATCATCACCACATCATCGAATCATCACATCGAATCATCAGCACATCATCACATCATCGCATCATCACCACAACATCGCATCATCAGCATATCATCGCATCATCATCACATCATCGCATCATCACCACATCATCGAATCATCACATCATCATCGAATGTTTCGATACAACATTCGATTCGATAGGTGTATAACGTGGTGGAATGTTGATCGGTTTTCCTCACCCAGGCGACACTACCCCCTTCTCCCAAGCAAAAGGGGCAGTTGTCCCCCCCCCCCTGAGGGGTTGTGGACCCCCAAGAACCGCACTGTGGTTCGGAAAAAGTTGGCCTGACCCCCTAAAAAATCCCGCTGGGCACCCAAAATTCACACCCAAAAATTGTAAATGTCGCCGGAGCTCCAAAATCGCACTAAGGCCCCTGAAAATCACATTGAGGACCCCAAAAAATCGTTCAGTGACCTCTAGGAATGATGCTTTAGTCTCAAAAGTGTGGGACCGGGCCTCCAAAAAGTCGCGCAGGGGTCCTAAAAATCACGCTGGGGGCCTCAAAAGGTCTGGCCCGCGCCCCCGAAATAGCGCTCAGAGCCGAACAAGTCTGGTCGAGCCCCTGGAAATTTCGTTGGGAGCCCGAAAAGTCGTGCCGGGGCCACTGAAAGTCACGCTGTGGACCGCAAAAGGTCGGGCCTGGCCCCTTGAAACCACGCTATGGGCACCAAAAGGTCGAGCCGTGACCCCTGGAAATCATATTGGAGCCCAAGAAGTTTCGCTGGGCCCTTGAAAATGACGCTGGGAGGCCAAACAGACCGCCGAGCCCCTGGGAATTACGCTGGGGGTCCAAAAGGTCGACCGGGGCCCCTGAAAAATAGCGCTTGACCACCAAAAGTTTGATCGGGCCCCTGAAGACCACGATGAGGCAAAAACGTCGTGTCGGTGTCCTTGAAAACCGCGCTGGAGCTCCAAAAAGACAGGTCGGGTCCCGGGATATTTCATTGGGGGCCTCAAATGTTCGCGCCTGGGCCCCTGAAGAGCACACAAGGGGCTCGACAGGTCGCACCGGGGCTCAAAAGTCTGATCAGGATCCCAGACAAATGAAGCCATGGCAACGAAAAAACAATCCGGACATGAAAAATCACTCTGTGGCCCCAATCATCGCGCCAAAAGCCCCCATAACGTATTGGACCCACAAAAACGTATCAAGGCCGCTAAGCCTCGCACTAGGGATCCAAACGCGCAGGGACCCCAAAAGTAGCGCAGGGTACCCCAGAAGCGCAGGGACCCCAAAAGTCGCAGCTGCCCTACAAAAATCAATTCTCACCCGGAATACACTGCGGGCTCACAAATCGAGTCAATGACCCCAAAAAACCGTCGGGCCCCGGAAAAGAAACTTGCCGAGGCACCGAACATAAAATCGCGCCGGGAGCCCGAAGAATCGTATCGGGGCCCAAAAATATCGCGCAGCGGCCTTCAAAAGATAAAACTCTATCCCCCAAAAATCACACTGCGATTCGATCGAATCGATCTGAGCACCGGACAATTAAGACCAGGTCCCGAAAGCAAATTCTCTGAAGGGTCCTTTTATTCTGAAGGGTGTGATCGGCTGAACAAAAAACTCGATGAGCAGCCGCAGTGGCGTGCCAAAGGGGGGAAATGCCCCCCCATCCTGAGTGGACTGAGTGACGTCTCCCAAGAATGGTGCCGGAGTCCCCAAAACTTGTTATTGGGCTCCACAAATTCGCATCGGGACATCCAAATTCGCGTGGGTACCCAAATAAATAAAGCGGGCCCCAGAATACTCGGCCGGAAATTTTGCACCCGGGCCCACCTAAATCGCGTTATGGGGCCCCAGCTAAGTACAACGTGCCCTACGAACTCCCCCCCAATATCGCGTTCGTAGCCCAAAATTCCGTTCGGTAGTCCCAACAAATTGTGTCATTAGCACAATGAGCACCATTAGCATCATGAGCTTGAAAAATCGCGGTGCGACACGAGAATATGGCGCAGGGGGTCCCAAAAAATCATGCCGGAATTCGGGCATTACAAAAATCAGAAGTCCCCAAAAATCGCGTTGAGCGCAGAACACTGGCGTCAGGTCCCCAGCACCACGCGCATGGACCAGAAAAATCGCTACGGAACCCCCAAAGTCGTGCTGGGGTCCCACCAATGTGCGTCAGGAGCCCCAAATAAACACAGCAGGACCCTCAGAGCACAACGGGAGGCGGAAAAGGCACCGGACCCTCAAAGCGCACCGAGTCTCATAAATAGCAGGACTCTCGCAGGGCCTTCAAACATGCGTTGCATCCCTAAACAAACACACCATGGGCTCTAAAAACACACCGGAGGCCCTCAAAGCATACCGGGGCCATCAGACCGTATGAGGGCTTCAAGAACAGGCTGGGCTCGCAAAAAGCGGCATGGACCTAAAAACAACCAAAAAGCCTGGCACTAAATAAGCACACGGGGTGTTCGAAAACGCGCCGTTACCTAACAAAATTAATCGGTGCACAAAAAGCAACACAACCCTAACAAGAACCGGGGTCTTAAAAATGTGCCGGGCCCCTAACACGAATTGGTTCGGGCCCTAAAACACATCCAGAGCCGAAGAAAAACTGAATGGATAAAAAAAAACACCTAGCCAGGGCCTCGGTTCGGTAGCCAATCTGGGAACATATTTAACCAAAGAGACGAAGTGCATCAAAGCTCAGCGCGTATCCGGATTTCCTAGCTTCCGGAAAAAGTGGGTAGAAGAGAACTAATCATTAAAATTAATTATTGAATTTTTCCCAGCGAACCCCATGCGAAGTATTCCATCGCGTAAAATATGACGTAAGACAATGTGGTAGCAATTAGCAAATCGTAGGAGGCCTAGCAAAAACCATAGACGTTGGCTTACTGCAGCAAACCGTAGACATTGGACGTAGAACGTTGGCGTAGTGGCGACCGGGCGTTATGAACTGTAATACCTGAAATTCGAAAATTTTGAATTTTTAAGTGATTTTCCACAGGTGTAACTTCGCAGCCTGAAGTGACTTATCAAGGGATACCAAAATAAATAATATCGAATAGAGTGGGGGAGTTAGGGTTGAAATCCGTTGACTCAGAAACGATCGTGATAGATTGTACCCCCTCCACAGGACAATTAAATTGATCACTAATATTTTTTTATTTTTTTATTAAAAGGCCATTTTGAAGCATTGCGGTCGAAATCCGGTGCATTTAAACCACAAATAGTGGAAGGTTGCGTATCCTCGAAATCCGTTTGTCCCCTTCCATGACGCAAACCCTAGTTACGCCACTGGGGGAGGGGATAGGGCTGGGTCCGCGCCGAAAGTTGGCCTCCCCAAACGGATGGGCTAGATCCGCCAGTGACGCCATGTTATACTGATTAGGTATGAGCAAGAAATCTACCCTAATCTAATCTAAAGAAGTTAAAATTCCTGAGAGGAGGCCCTGCCGATGGCTGCTGCCGAAGACGAGGCTAATGAAGCATGCATTGTGGACCCAAATTATCAGGAGATGTCGTCACCTATTGCAGCGTTGTCTGCTCGCGGCAGCGTGTGATTGTGAGCGGACCAACTAGCATGGATGTGTTGCACGCCTGTCAGCTGTCTTTCTCGTTGCACCTGAACGGTTGGCCTGACATTTGCGGTGGACTCCGCGGACTCTCAACACCACTCCCAGGACACCGCTACCAACCAGAAGTAGATGCTGGTTTTAGTTGACAAAAACACACGCACACAATATTCTAGGACCATGGTGTCGTGGCTGGCCCTGACTGGCCAGGGACCTTTGACCAGGGAATCACTATGTTTGTATTCCTAGGACGTCAACTAGTCGGCTTTCGTGAACCATTAGTAACCATTAATTGTAGCCGTAGTCACTGTACTACGGTAATATAGTACCCATTGTACTACTATGCTACAGTACTCATTGTTGTCATACAAAAAAGTGACCTCAAAATGGATGAAGCTGAATAGGATATGTCATTGATTTCGTACTGAAGTCGACAAAGGGCATATCACTCCACTGACCAGCGGCGTAATCACTCGGCCTGCGCTAACTCCATTAGGAGTGATTTTACGATGAGCAGGTTTTGAGGGTTAGTACTTAGTAACACCAACAGGGTTAACCTTTCAATTAATGGCTCTTTAGTAGCCTTTCTGAAGTTACTATGACTATTCAATCAACTGGAATGAATTTGAATACTCGAGGAAGTTGCGTTGTGTGTTAATTAACGCCTCGTCCTTGTTTTCTTCAGCAGCCCGTAAAATGCAATACCGCGTTGCATCTGCTGTACGCCCTGAACTAATAATACAGCTAAATTTGGTTTCGTGTCCTGTTAATTAGTACGGCACAAGCAATATCGCAAGTAATGCAATGTTTACGAGTGGAGAAGACAGAGTATGGAACGTGGTAAAGAGCATGGGGTGGGAGAGGAGCAGGCGTGTGACAGCTTAGAATTGTCCGGATCCGAGACACCTCGACATATATTAGACTGGCATGGGAAGCCAATACCAACCAAGCAGGAACGAATCGGTCAGTCAGGCCAGACTGTGGCATGGGGCGCATCACTAGCGAATCCAGGATTTCTGATTGAAAGGGGGGTGTCATCATAGGTAGGGTATTCAATTGTGATGCACCGAAAAATGGTGTAAGAATAATTTGAAGCATATCTATATTTGTATTTCTACCTAAGTTTATGTTTGGATTTAAATTTACATTTTTAGGTTTACATTTACATTTTTGGCTCAAATTTAAACCCAACACATGCACAACACGCTGGCTAATCGGTAAGGATGTAGCTTACGAAAGCCTATCAAACCGAAACTGGCGTACCCTAAGCTCTAGCCAATGACTCCAATTATCGCATTTGAACACGGGTTATGGCGTGTGCGCTAGCAGACGGATACCGGCAGGTGCTACGCAGCAAGTTCAGTACCGACACAAACATTGGAGGACCCTTAGCTTTGAGCGGGCCCTCATTCGGCGCGCCTTTTTTTGGTCCCGTGGAACGATTTTCGTAGCATCAGCGCAATTTGGCGGACCCCGGCTGGATATTTCGAGGATTCTCTTGCTTTTTGTTGGTCCAGACGCAACTCTTCCGGGCCCTGGTGTAATTTCTAAGTTCGCGATGCAATTTTGCAAGTCCCGGTGCGATTTTTTGGTGGGCCCGCCGTTGTTTTTGTTCCATGGCACGATTTTTAGAGATTCCGGCACCATGCGTTTGGGGACCAAGTAGTTTGTTCGGGCCTCAGCAAAGTTTGTTCGTGGTCGTATTGCGATTGTTGAGGGCCGGCATAATTTTATTTATAGACCCAGTGGTTTTTTTTTCGGGGTCTCAGCGCGATTTTTCGAGGGATTGGCTTTTTGCTCGGGCAGTTTCCCCCACTGCCCCCACAGTATCTCCACCCAATCTCCATCCAATGCGTCGGACTACAATCGAACGTTGTCGCAAGTGCGCGCTGGTTCGCTCCTTCTTTAAACAGGCTGATGCCCGCCTAGTGAAGTGATCGATTGTCTGGCGTGAACAGTTTGTGTGACCGCCGCGTCCCATCATGACCATTTAGCGATGATGTGTATCCACAGGTGCCAGCCATTTTGCCGAATATGCTTCTTCCGTGATACACTGAAGAAGAACGTTTACATCAAGGAGGAAAAATAAGTCGCTGCCATTATCACACATGTACACATGCTGCCATTATCACACATGTACACATGCTGCCATTATCACACATGTACACATGCTGCCATTATCACACATGTACACATGCTGCCATTATCACACATGTACACATGCTGCCATTATCACACATGTACAACACACTTGCCGTCAGTGATTGTAGTTATCGTAATACAATTGCCACTTGAGCTTTGTGAAGACGCAAGGGAACTGAGGCGTTCCGTGTGTTCGGAAATCTGGATCTGGAGAAAACAGAAATCTGGATTTCGTTCCGCACACTGTTGAACATTCGGCAATGCGCCCGATTGACCTTGTGTCGCTCGTCATTGGAAGCCAGTGTTGGTAGCCTGGCAACGGGGATTGGTGCTACGTGCATTGGTGTCCAAAATATGCTGTTTTTTTCGGTGCCCTAATGTTGCCGACAACTTCTGCCGGTTGTTGTGCGCTCCTTCGCCTTGGGCCGGTTTATATGCCAGCATTGTTTCCAGCATCCAAGCGACTCGTCTTGAAGACGGTCGTTACCGGTGTTTGTGGGCATTGCCAACGGGAAGGGGAGAGGACGCACCATCCTCATACTTCTTGGAATCTAAAACCACGTCTATGGCGTTGCGTGGAAAGAATTGACTTAGTGGCACTCTCGTCCCTCGCTATCGAACGTCCTTGGCAACGCCAATGCTAGTGTTATTTCTGTCCGAAAATATCGCATCCGCTTCTCTGGACAGAGATCTGTATTTGGTTCCGCACACTGTTGTAAAATGAGTCCGATTGACCTTGTGGCGCGCGTCATTGGAGGCGTGTGTTGGTTGCCTGGCAACGGGGATGAGCATACCAAAGATGATGCGTTAGAGGTGTTGGCAGCAGATTATAGTTTGCATGGAATGATAACAAAACAGTCGCCGACGACGGCAAAGCGAACCGGACCGTATTGGCCAGGAGCCATCTTGACAATCGGTAGAAAGGTCTCTGTCTATCTGCTCACGACTCATCCCACCACCGTCCCACCTCAGCATGCGTCGTTCCGGCACCGCAGTCGGCCTTCTGCGCCTGCTGGCCGGAACGTGAGCCGTCCTGGCAGGTCTGCAAGTCGACCGGCGGACGCGCGCACATCGGCGGCGGCGGCGGCTTGTTAGCGTCGCTCGACCGGTGGTCGACATTCGATAGCGACTCTCAACGTCCTGCGTCGAAAATCAGCCGACTCCGTCCGCCCAGTTAGTGTGGCGAGAGCCGCCCCAAAAGTCTGGCGAACCGCACCGGATCCCACGGCGCGCCATGTCGAGCCGTGCTCTCAGGGGGGCAGCTTGTGCCATTCCGCACTGAGCAGGTCTGTGCCGTCTCCCTGTCGGCTGAAGCAACTGCTCTCCTAATGGTTCAGAATTTCCCGCTTTCTGAGGATATTTTTAGTTCGGTGTTTTGTTTGCCGAGCGCCATCGGTGAGGCCCAGTCTCCGTGATCGGTACGGCCGCGCCCCATCTGGCCGGATCGGCCCGGTCCGGCCGCTGCGATCTGTGCGGCCGCGCCCCATCTGGCCGGCTCCCCGGGGCTTTGTCAGGTTTTACGAGAGCTCGGGAGCAGAAAGTGGAGAGCCTTTGTTGACGTGCGGGTGTCATCATTAGTGCGTCAATGGCCGCTGCCATCCTGACTGGCGGCTCCCGCTAAATTATGTCTCAAGCATGGGTGGAGACTCGGGGGTGGGGGGGGCTGTCGGGGGGTGGCGGGGGGGCTGGCGGGGGGGAGGACTCTCCCTGGATCCAATACAATCGATGGGAGGGGCTGAGAAAGCTCCGAAACTGACGTTTTTTTCATTCTAGGTTGGGTTTTGGTTTGCTCATGAGGTTGCAATCCTTGCTGCTGGACCTCGCTGGAAACCCGAGAGACCTGCACCTATGGTCTCAAGGTTTTGCATATGGCTCTTGATTCGTTTTGTACATTGTCAGACATCCTCAACATCCGGTTTCCAGCATCTCAAACGCCGAAACGTTATCGTGACAAGACATTGAAAAATAAAGGAATCGCCGATTGAATCTGGGGTATTATTAACATTGTGTGATTTTCCAATGGTAACTGTCATCTCAACGTAATTGATCCTTAATAATCTGCACGAACATTTTCGTTTCCTTTTCCCTCCCCAGAAGGGGAAAAAATGACCGCATGTGATCGATTACCTTGTCTCTCCCGTAACAAAGAAAGAAATCTGCACACCTTGATCTCAACATTCGTCTTCCTGAGATCGCCTCTTTTCGTTCTCTTCTGGTTTTCCGTTTCGTCCGTCGATTCTCCGGAGCTTCCATCTGCGAACCGCCGTGTCCCTTCGCTGCTGGGCGACCGAGCGTTGCGTCGTTGACGTGGCCGGCCGCTGTTTTTGTTCCCGTTTGGCGCCACTCCTCGCGTTCAATCAGGCAGACGTAAATCGTCCCAAACGAGATGGCGCGTCGTTGGCTCGTATCGTATACCGCTTGTGTCGCCGTCCCTCCTGAACGGCTCGTCGGCGCAATCTCGTCCTTTTGTCGACGATACAGGGGGAATCACAGTTATAACATCCAACGATCGACGAAGGCGTGGTGGCTCGGGCCAGGCCGGATGTTCGACGTGGCGTGCGAGCGAGCCGCCCGGGGTGGCAGTGCAGTGGTTCGGTGAACTGTGGCGTCCTACGATATGCTGCCTGGGTGGCGGCGCGGTGGTTCGGTGAACAGCGTACCATAACATCCACAGGTCATAACCCCCATAGTTCATAACCTCCACCAATTCAACATACCCAAAGCGGTCGTAACCTCCACAGGTCATGACCTCCACAGCCCACAGCCTCCAACACCGAAGCGGCCATAACCCCCACAGGTCACAACCTCCACAACCTCAAAGCGGTCATAACATCCACAGCTCATAACCTCCACAACTCCGAAGCGGTCATAGCTTCCACAGATCACAACCGCCACAACTCCGAAGCAGTCATAACCTCCACAGATTCAAGCACTCAATAATTTCCTGGAAGCATCAATTCAGCTCGCTATCGCTAGGTAGCAGCACGCCCTAGGTATTATCGCAACGAATATGGAATGAATGTCATGAGATTGAACGTTGAAGTATAGTACCCTAACCTAACAACCTAACCTAACCTAACACCTAGACCGTGTTGCTACCTAACGATAGCTAGCTGAAGTGATTCTTCTAGGAAATTATGAAGTTCTTGAATCTGTGGAGGTTGTGAGCTGTGGAGGTTATGACCGCTTCGGAGTTATGAAGGTTATGACCTGTGGAGGTTATGACCGCATCGGAGTTGTGGAGGCTGTGACCTGTGGAAGTTATGACCGCTTCGGAGTCGTGGAGTTGTGAACTGTGGAGGTGCTATATGACCTCTGCAGTCGATGCGCCCCTAAACTACAATGAACTATGAAGGTTATGACCTGTGGAGGTTACGACCACTTCAGGTATATTTAATTTGTGGAGGTTATGAACTGTGGAGGTTATGATGCACCTCCGGTTCGGTGAACAGTGGCGTCCTACGATACGCCGCTTGGGTGGCAGTAGTTCGGTGAACAGTGGCGTCTTACGATACGCCGCTTGGGTGGCAGTGGTTCGGTGAACAGTGGCGTCCTACGATACGCCGCTTGGGTGGCAGTGGTTCGGTGAACAGTGGCGTCTTACGATACGCCGCTTGGGTGGCAGTGGTTCGGTGAACAGTGGCGTCTTACGATACGCCGCTTGGGTGGCAGTGGTTCGGTGAACAGTGGCGTCTTACGATACGCCGCTTGGGTGGCAGTAGTTCGGTGAACAGTGGCGATCGAGAGTGCAGTGTCTTGCTACGACACGCCGGAAGAGCGTATTGCCGTTGCCGGTGTTGCATTTGCACTTCGTAATCATGGATAAGGAGAGGAAAATGTCTGCATGATCGAATATGGAGAGGATATTTTTCCTCAAACCTGTGACATCAGCATCTCAGTTTGCACTTGAACACGCTAGCATCTCAGTGAATCTTGAACGCTAGCACAGAGCAGATCATTGCCAAACAGTATCATTCAAGCTCTAACTGAGAAAAATGAGACGATAATTTTCTGGAAAGGATAACGTTATGTATAGCAAAAATCCAGGAACAGCTTGTTTTTCCAGTCCTGGCGTGACCACCGTCACCGAGTCATCCGCTGCGCTTGCAACCGTCTGTCATCATTGTACGCCAGTTGTATATCGTGGGACGCAAGCACCCCGAGGAGGAATACAAACCGCTTGATTGGCTTCAAGTTACAACCAGGTGCGGCGCCGAGTATGGGGAGTGACTCAGCTGGGGAGACGATACCAAGGAGCAATTGTGTCGATTGGAGTCGACACTGATGCCGCGACTAAGTCCAGACTTTCGCAAGAAATGAGTTCAGTTCATTCAGTTCAGACCTTCGCAAGAACATGAGTTCAGTTCACTCAGTCCAGACTGTCGCAAGAATACGACTTCAGTTAATTCGAGTGAACTCGGATGCAGACGCGATCTGGCGCAAATCATGGCTGACATGCCCAATGAAACGTCCAGGCGTGTCAACTTTAGGAACACGACAAAAAAAAGATAACGGGCCCTCCACGGCCAGGAATCGTCCCGTATTCCATCAGGCTACATGTTCAGCTGGCTGTAGCTGGCTATTCTGCGTGTCTAGCTGGCTGTAGGTAAACATGTGATGTAATATAATCCAACATCATCTGGAGGAGGGCGTATTTCGCCTCGCCCCACCTCGCAAATTTTCGCGATATCTCCCAAGCGAATAAAGATTCTGAAATGTCGGCGCTTGTATTACGTCTTGTCCGGACACATTGGCAAAGGAATATTGCTACGGTCACCCTTGGCTAAACGGAAATTCTTTGCAGTGAGTCAGTTGTGGAGTAATTGTGGTTCATTGAACGTCGTCAAAAGGGCTTGGCGCTCGTAAGCGCATTGGTGATTATTGGAACGACGTCAAAAAGTAAAATATGCGCTATGAGAATGATGTCATTAAAAACATCTTGGTGGCTTTCAACTCAATCTGTAAGCGAGGAGTACTCAGAATGGTATTTTTGGTTGCTTCAGGGCGTAGTAATGCCTATGCTGAACGGTTATCATATAGTAGACTACATCAATAGTTATAGCACGATACTGTTCGAAGTGAGAAATGCCAACTGCCTAAGCGCATATCTAGGAACATGATGGTAAAGTCATTTTCGGGAAGGATTTTGATTCAGTATTAAGTACGTGGTATGCTCGACTCATTTTCGTCCAAAATATATAACTGGTGATATCACGATTCATGGGAGGTGACAGGTGACCTCACTAAGTGGGGCCACCTCCCATGTATCGTGTATTTCATGAACTATGTATGAAAAAAAACAGTCGTCAAGAACACATTTGTAGCTTATATTAGTGTGCATTATAACAAGTGAAAGGTAATTTTCCACTTCACAAAGTATGTATCTCCAGGGAATTTGGCATGTGCGCTCGAGTGACCGTCTGTGGTCGGCGAATATGAACAGTGTTTTTTAAAACAAATATGTCGAAAGATGTTCAACCGTTTCAAAAGCTCTGATATATCTGAGATAAAATCTCTCGGAAATATGTTCCCAAGTGTCAAACTAATCGAGTAAACGCTTTCCGGATTGCGGCTACCGAGGCTGGCGCGTGGCAGCCTGACACGTAGACTATCGTGCAATGCCATGAAATATATTGCTGCTATCAATATTGGCTCAGGTGTGAAATCATGCAACGTAAGGCAATCGACTGTCGTTTGCATTATTATAATATGTCCAGTAACTGACCATATACAAAATTCCACCAGATTCACCTCATTTGAGCTTAACCCGTGGCATAATATATCGTGCCTGAATCACAACCTGTATGTGTCTTGGGAGCATTGGTAGCTCAGTGTTTAAGCTGAGCGTCTGGCACGCCAGAGGTACGGGGTTCGATTCCTCGGGATGCCCGCCATTCCTGCCAGGGTGAGCGGCAGGCGATGCCATATGACCTCAGCTGTTGATTGCGTCGTAAAGTCATAATCCAATCCAATGTATGTGTTTTGAGATTGCATGACATTGAACTTGGGATTTCCATTTAAATCGTTCAAGTCGGTCCAGTGGTTTGTAAAATACAATATTTAAGTACCTTGACTTTATTTGACCTTGACCTGACGGGCAGTCGTCTGAGAAAACGGCTTCCCACCCAATCCAATTACATCACAATGCCCGAACTTCCGCTTGGCACTGCTGGATTTCATGTCACTGGCGTTATGGTCAGGAAAGGTGTCTTTTCGGGCATGCGACCTTGAGCTATGACCTCATTGTATGCCCAAACAGAAAACGGTTGATGTGTCGAGGTCGTACGCCGCAGACCCACCAACCAGCTTGCTGTGATTGAGTTCTCTGAACTGCCGCTGAATGATGGGGTACTGCGTGCATGCAGATGGATGAGTGTTGGCCAGTATGTTTGCTGTGGTTGCGATGCTGTTTTAATCATATAAATCGGAGCAATAGTTTCGGAGTTAATTAGGTGGCGTTGATCAGGTATTCCGTCTTCCCGAGTGAATGGTGCCCGGCCGAGCTCCGCAGTCAACACCGGACTGGTGCAGGCTGCTGACCGTCCTCCCGAGTTAATGGTGCGCGGCCGAGCACCGCAGTCAACACCGGACTGGTGCAGGCTGCTGGTGACCGTGATTACCCCACCTGCTGTGGATCCCAGTTATTGGCCGCAGAAACGGCCAGCCTAACCTAATTCCAATTCGACAGGAACAGGATAGTCGAGTTTAGCAAGTTACTACTTGACATATGTGTGCACAGCATTCTAGCACTGCTGCTAGACCCTGCATGCAGATGTGCATTCATGCAGGTCTCGTGTGCACGGCGGGGAACGGGCGTTCGACATGTTGAAGGCACATGCCGACTATTCAGGAGTTAGGTAAGCCTTGCGACAACAGTATCAGTGGGCCGCAGAACGACGCGAAGAGACAAGTTATATTCTGGAATTAGTTGGAAGGCTGCGTCCGCAATTGTGCGTTTGTATCACGCTGAAACATTTAATAATGAAGTCAACATCACCAAGGAGATTTCAACACATGCTCTGACAAATAAAAATCATGTTCGTATTAATCCATTTTATGCATCCATATTATCCGATGACATTTCCTCGGTAAACAGAAAATACTGTCAGGAGATATATTTTACACTTTGTATATATTCGGGCAGAACCCTTCCTCAATTCGGAAAACGTTTTTAGAGTTATAAAATAAGTTGTTTTTTTTCGTTCTAGGAAGAATTGTACCCGAATATATGAAAAGTATAAAGTAACTGTTTTGTATGTATTTTCTCTTGGTGATCGGATAATATTAATGCATATGTAACGTTCCTGGCCGGAGCGCTAAAGGCATTAATTCGTTATATAATATAATATAATTTGCATATTTAATATGAGTGAGGGAGAAGGCCGAGTAACTCCACGCGATTGTATGTGCCACAATAGTTGGCCTCAGTGACCCGGCCTGGTTCGGTCCCGCCGTCACTGGCTTGGAACCTTTACAACTTCTTTGTAGCGGTGTTTCAAGGTTCCAATTATTTTACACTCCGAACCTTCACCTGGTCTTTGCATTTGCTTTTAGCAGTTTTCTATATCGATGTCCAATCACGCGTCACTTATTGCGAAAATGCGTACACTTCCACAGGAATTTAACGCAACAGAGTGCATATCTTCATGAGCATTGTGCAGCTGTGGTTGGCCCACAAGTACCACGGTCTTGTGACCGACCATGTGCCTGCAGCATGTGAGAACGCGCCCCTGTCCCTTCAACCTTTCTAATGGCACCTGACACTGGTTGAGGTAGACTTCCTTTCGCATTGTGTATCGTTGGAATGTCCACTGCTGTAGTTTCTGGAAACTGTCCAGGCAACACGGCCGACACAGCTCACTATTTTCCCCGAGTCTGTCCAGCTGAATTTCCGTAAGATTCCAATCTGCTCACCAACTCCCGACTCTGCGAAAAATGCGCAGCAGTAGCTTGATAGCCTGACGCGTAAAAAGGGGGAAAACGCGAAATGCAGCTGTTGCTGCCCGGCTGTCGCCGACTTGTTTTGTTTCCTGCGCCCGCCACAACATAATGCTGAGTTACCACGAGGATGCCGATCCAGCTCCATCTGCAGCGCTCTGCGGTCGGATGTCTCCCGGCGCTCCACCCGGGTAGAGCTCCACAACTGCGGTCGGATGTCTCCCGGCGCTCCACCACTGCGGTCGGATGTCTCCCGGCGCTCCACCCTGGTGGAGCTCCACCGTCGCACGGGTGCAGCCGTGCGACGGCGGCTTGGGCGCTGGAGCCATTGCCTTTCCGCCTCAGCATGTCACGCGGAGATTTCTCCTTCCGGGCAGCCTCGTCCTGGAACCTACTGCCGCCGACCACTTCCGCTTCTCGGACACGGGGCGAGTTCGTCGAGATGCTTAACAACGACGTCTTTTAAATTGACTGCACGTGCCGATTTTTTAATCTCTATACTGTTATTTTACTGCTTCCATTTGTGTTCATGTTTGTGTAGTGTCATCTGTATCTGACCGTAATCTGATTCAAACCAAATATTAATCCATGTTATGGAATTGGTTTGTCAACTTCGCAAATACAAACACAAATACAAATGCTGAAGTTGTGGGTTGCCTGTGTCGACCATTGCGCGGCGGCGCATCTCTGAGACGACCATCACCCCGTCTCGTCGTAGGCCCGTGCAGGGGCGGCTTTACGGTTGGTGGGGCGAGAGCCGATTACGAGCATTTGTTCCCGCCATTCCGTTATCCCCCGTCAGTATCCCCCGAAGCTGGCCCGGCAGCGACAAAATTCGTCGACAAAATTCGATCACGCCACCAACATCAATGGCTCGCACATCGATGCTTGCCTTGATGATCAATGGTTGTTCCATCGCTTTCGAGAGATGTGGAGAGAATATGTGCTCGCATGGGGGCAGAGGGAGCGCTATCATACAGGCGTAGTCGACGTTCTGTGCGGACAACAAACACACTGACGATATTTACTGCGGCGAACTCTATGCGACGGGAATCCGAACTGTGACTGAGATCCAGACCGGAACAGAGATCCAGGCCGGGATATAGATCCACACTGGAACGGAGATCCAAACCCGAACGGAGATCCAGGCCGGGACATAGATCCAGACTGGGACGGAGATCCAGATCAGATTGGAGATCCAGACCGGAACGAAGATTCAGGCCAGAATGGAGATTCTGGCGAGGACGGAGATCCATGCCAGGCAAAAGTGGGCAGACATACAGATTGAATGGAGGCCGGTGTCTGGAACCGAGAAGATGGAGATGGGTGTCTCTCGGGTGGAGATGGGTGTCTCGGGTGGAGGTGGGTGTCTCGGGTGAAGACTGGAGCTGGGAGTGTACTAATATTTAACTGATGCTTCGTCGTTCACTTTGGTAGGTGTGTGATTTTTCACACTTGCCTGCGCAACATAATTTCATCGACATATAAAAGATATCTGGGAGATAGATAATGGAGCTTCAGGCTTCAGCTGAAATCTTCAGCTGATCTCGCTCTCAGCAGCCGTCACCAGACCTCGCTCCCAATAGTTGTCAGCACACCTCACGCTTCATGTCTGCTATCAGGCTCCACTCTGCACCAATCACAGTAGGCATCAGCCCCAATAACACCCAGCGGGCTTCATCCTCAATAAACATCACCGAGTCTCACTCGTGCTGTTCCTGGGAAGTTGTGGCTGCCGCTGTTCGGTAGCCATGACGACCACACGCCGGACAATATGGTGACGTCAGTCGTGTGGTGCCGCTGTTCCGTAGCCATGGCGACCACATATCGGACAATACGGTGACGTCGGACGTGTGCTGCCGCTGTTCGGTAGCCATGACGACCACACGCCGGACAATATGGTGATGTCCACTCCTGAAGGACACCATGTGCTTCTCCATGGTGCCGGGCATTCTGGCACATCTCGTCGGTGTCAGGGCATCGTTTGGTACTTCTGGTCCGCACTGGAGAACTGAGTGCGTCCATTTCACGCCGGGGAGTTAAGTGTGCTCTGTCAGTGCCGGGAAATTGAGTATGCTTCGTCAGTGCCGGGAAATGAATATGCTCCGGCAGTGCCGGGGAATGGAGTATGGTCCGTCAGTGCCGGTGAATTGAGTATGTCTCGTGCGCGCGGTGGAATTATTGAGCGCTTCTCAACGAAGCGGGCGGGGATTATTGAGCGCTTCTCAACGCTGCGAGCAGGGATTATTGAGCGTGTCCGATAGGTGTCAAGGCATATAACGCGCCTCGTTGGCGCCAAAAATCGAGGTCTCTCGCTGGTTTCTGTGACTGTTTCGTCGCGTCGAGGGGCAAGTGCGTCCTGTCAGCGTCGGCTCCAATTGGCCGAGTTGACTGGATCCATTACTGGGACTCGGACGTGGGGTGAATTCCATCCTTGACGTCAGAACTTGAAATGGAGTCCAGTCGCGGCGCTAACCGCTTGTGATTGGTTCTGTCGGAGCTGCGTTACGATGTGATCGCGAGGAGTTGTCCTCCTGCCTTGTTGGCTCCAGCAATCGGGAGATTCGGCTCAAGACGCGCCCTGGAGGGACTCTGAAAATTACGCGCACTGGAGGGGGGCGAATTCCGCCCCCCCATAAGATCTCGGCTCCTATTAAAGCTGGAGGAACGAAATTCGCAGGGTGGATGGGTACGGTAGTGAACTCTATGGTGTGCAAATTGCATGACCTTAGGTCAATATCTTCAAGGTCAAGTCAGGTCACATTTGTCAACATTTTCTTGTTTTGCGTGGCTTGGCTTGTCATTGTTATGGATTGCTGTGATTGTGTTTAAATGCTCCCAAATGGGCATCAATGATGTTTTGGACATTACCAATGATGCAATACAGATGCTAGACCCGACATTTGACCTCAGGTCACCTATATAGCAGCACTTTATCAGGTCAGTTACCTGTTCCAATTACCGGAACCGGACCGCCCGCCCGACTGCTCCGTCGGGCAGCTCGGCGCAATCGGCTTCGCGAAGAAAGGAGTGAAGTACATGAATAAAGTATGGAAACGCTTAGGTACACAATGACAAACAGTAGTGCATTTATGACAACATTCCAGTTGACAAAGTTTGGGTTCCATTAACCTGTCATGAACTTGACCTGACTTGACCTCAGTGACCTAACATGACCTTGAAACTATATAGCATATCAATATACATCAAACAAGTCGCTAGTGTTGCCAAGAACATTTCCATTTTGCGGGTATACCGGAAGCGCATCAGCGCCGATTTTTGTGGTCTGGCGCTGCGATTGTTTTTACTTTAACGGCCCCTAACTCGAAACATTTCCGGACGATTTCCATTTTTCTTGCTTCAAACGACGCGCCGGTCATTTCTAAGCAGGTATGCAAAACATGGCGTATATTGACCGGTAAAATCTGGAGTTATGTACGAAAAACCGGAGTCGTGGGCGGTTTTCACCCCCCCCCCCCCACCCCCCCCCCTCCAGTGCGCGTGTTAATATGGCCGGCGTTACCCGGTGGAATCGAGCCGTCAGCGGCGTATGCAGCGCGGATGGAGCAGGGGGCTGAGGGTGCACCGATGCCATGCCATCGCGGTGGAATTGGCTTCATCGGCGGCGCTAGTGCCGGCACATTGTATGTACCATCAGCTCCGATACAGTCGCTGGCTCCATCGGCGGCGCTAGCGCCGGGACATTGTATGTACCATCAGCTCCGATACAGTCGCTGGCTCCATCGGCGGCGCTAGCGCCGGGACATTGTGTGTACCATCAGCTCCGATACAGTCGCTAGCTCCATCGGCGGCGCTAGTGCCGGCACATTGTGTGTACCATCAGCTCCGATACAGTCGCTGGCTCCATCGGCGGCGCTAGTGCCGGGACATTGTGTGTACCATCAGCTCCGATACAGTCGCCGGATTTCCGGCAGTTGTGATGTGTGTCGAGTGGGCACCCAGTGCGGGTAGCGGAGGCAGATCGCCAGTCTCAAGCCAAGCCAGAGGTACGGGTTTGATTCCCCGCGATGCCCTCCCTTCCTGCCAGGATGAGAGGCAGGCGACGCCATATGGCCTCAGCTGTCGAGTGCGTTGTAGAGCCACAATCCAATCCAATCCAATATAGTCTTAAGCCACGGGGGAGGGGGTCGTAGCTGCGCGTGTTGAGAAGCTGGGGAACTAAATCGCAGTGCGTTACAGCTCCTGTCATGGTACAGTAAGCAGGCGCCTGCTGGCACCATGAAGGTTGCCACGTTACAGCTCCTGTCATGGTACAGTAAGCAGGCGCCTGCTGGCACCATCAAGGTGACCACGTTGCAGCTCCTGTCATGGTACAGTAAGCAGGCGCCTGCCTGGCACCATGAAGGTGACCACGTTACAGCTCCTGTCATGGTACAGTAAGCAGGCGCCTGCTGGCACCATGAAGGTTGCCACGTTACAGCTCCTGTCATGGTACAGTAAGCAGGCGCCTGCTGGCACCATCAAGGTGACCACGCCGGCCCGTCTCGGCAGCAAATACCTGCCGGCGTGCTGCAACAGTGGCGTCGGCGCCTCACGCAGGTGGCAGTGGCTTGGCGTCACAGCTCCTGTTGTGGTACAGTAGCAGTGGTGTCACAGCTCTCCTGCTGTGGTGCAGTAGCAGTGGTGTCACAGCTCTCCTGTTGTGGTACAGTAGCAAATTCGCTACAGCTCTCCTGCTGTGATACAGTAGCAGTGGTGTCACAGCTCTCCTGCTGTGGTACAGTAGCAGTGGCGTCACAGCTCTCCTGCTGTGGTACAGTAGCAGTGGTGGCACAGCTCTCCTGCTGTGGTACAGTAGCAGTGGTGTCACAGCTCTCCTGCTGTGGTACAGTAGCAGTGGCGTCACAGCTCTCCTGCTGTGGTACAGTAGCAGTGGTGTCACAGCTCTCCTGCTGTGGTACAGTAGCAGTGGCGTCACAGCTCTCCTGCTGTGGTACAGTAGTAGTGGTGGCACAGCTCTCCTGCTGTGGTACAGTAGCAGTGGCGTCACAGCTCTCCTGCTGTGGTGCAGTAGCAGTGGTGTCACAGCTCTCCTGCTGTGGTACAGTAGCAGTGGTGTCACAGCTCTCCTGCTGTGGTACAGTAGCAGTGGCGGCATCATCCCCACCAAATCATTGCATCGCAGCTCCTGTGCGACTGGCAGTGACGTCACTCACAATTCCAGCGGGCTGGCCAACCACACGACAGCTCCTGTCCTGGCGAACTGGCAGTGACGTCACTCCACTCCAGCGGGCTGGCCAACCACACGACAGCTCCTGTCCTGGCGAACTGGCAGTGACGTCACTCCACTCCAGCGGGCTGGCCAACCACACGACAGCCTCCCGGCGAACTGGCAGTGACTCCACTCCAGCGGGCTGGCCAACCACACGACAGCTCCTGTCCTGGCGAACTGGCAGTGACGTCACTCTACTCCAGCGGGCTGGCCAACCACACGACAGCTCCTGTCCTGGCGAACTGGCAGTGACGCCCCCCCCGGCGGGCTGGCCAACCACACGACACTCTGTCTGGCGAACTGACGTCACTCCACTCCCAGCGGGCTGGCCAACCACACGACAGCTCCTGTCCTGGCGAACTGGCAGTGACGTCACTCCACTCCAGCGGGCTGGCCAACCACACGACAGCTCCTGTCCTGGCGAACTGGCAGTGACGTCACTCCACTCCAGCGGGCTGGCCAACCACACGACAGCTCCTGTCCTGGCGAACTGGCAGTGACGTCACTCCACTCCAGCGGGCTGGCCAACCACACGACAGCCCCTGTCCTGATGCGAACTGGCAGTGGCGCTTCCGTCCCCCTCCGGTGGGGAAGCTGCATCACAGCCGTCCCACTCCGGTGGGGAAGCTACATCACAGCTGTCCCACTCCGGTGGGGAAGCTACATCACAGCCGTCCCACTCCGGTGCGACACCGATGATTCAACTTCCATCGCGGCGAACTGGCAGTGACGTCACTCCACTCCAGCGGGCTGGCCAACCACACGACAGCTCCTGTCCTGGCGAACTGGCAGTGACGTCACTCCACTCCAGCGGGCTGGCCAACCACACGACAGCTCCTGTCCTGGCGAACTGGCAGCGACGTCATGAGCTCACGCCGATGTGGTAGCGACGTCAGTGCAGGACGCGTGACACGGAGCGCCGCCGGCGGTCTGCGGCTCATTGCCATTCGACGGCCGTCGGCTCGGCGGCCGACCAGGCCGGTCGTGGTCTTCCGCGTGTTACCCGCCGCAGCCGTAATTACCATGTCAGGCTGGCGGTGGCAGATAACAGCGACAAAATCAGCGCACCGACAAACCGGCACAGTCAGTTCAGTCAATGCTGGCGAGGAGGTGCAGTCAGTTCGGTCTATACCGACCAGGCGGCGTAACTAAGCTTGGAATGTGCCTCAACCATGGCACCCAAGGAATACAAAAACGTAGCGTAGTTTCACCGTGTTAAGTTGTATGGTATGCTCAGTGCAGTTGGTCAGCGAATATCATCGAGATATACCAACAAAAAGCAATAGGAAACAAATGAAGGGCGGCTATTTTAATCCGGATGAACTGAACACGTGACGACTGGAGATAAAAAAAATACGGTAAAACAAGCCATGGTTTGATCAAAGTCACAATGATCTGTCCGACGTGCCCAATAAGCCATTGGTTGATCAAAGTCAAGTGATCGTCCGACGTGCCCAATAAGCCATGGGTTGATCAAAGTCACAGTGATCTGTCCGACGTGCCCAATAAGCCATGGGTTGATCAAAGTCACAGTGATCTGTCCGACGTGCCCAATAAGCCATGGGTTGATCAAAGTCACAATTATCTGTCCGACGTGCCCAACAAGCCATGGGTTGATCAAAGTCACAGTGATCTGTCCGACGTGCCCAATAAGCCATTGGTTGATCAAAGTCTCATTGATCTGTCCGACGTGCCCAATAAACCATTGGTTGATCAAAGTCACAATGATCTGTCCGACGTGCCCAACAAGCCATGGGTTGATCAAAGTCACAATGATCTGTCCGACGTGCCCAATAAGCCATTGGTTGATCAAAGTCACAATGATCTGTCCGACGTGCCCATCGGTAACGCCGGCACTTCCAAGGCAATCGGGTGTGACTGATGTAAAACTGGAAATCTAGTGCCGCACCATCTAACTCAATAATTTTGCACGCGCGCTTGAACAGTCATGTTGGGTCAGTGAGCGTCGTCCCTGTCATCATACATACATGTGGGCATTCGTCAGTACTTTGTTATACAGGCTAGTGATATAGTTTATATAATAGGTAGACACCACGCTGACTGTACGACCTATGATAGAGGGGGGGGACGTGACACCACACCAATGCCAACCGTGACGCTCGGTGACCATGGCGACTGCTGTGTGTGTTCTGGAGTTCCTGCGGAGCCCGCCGCGTGACTGATGGTGACGCCCACACACCTTCCGGCAGACGAGCGTGTGGCAGAAGCTGTCTCCGCGGCCCGTGTCGGCGGCGCGCGGCCAGCGACCGGCCGCCCCGGCCGCCGCCAGGTCGCCCAAGGGCCTGCGCGGCCACTCGACCGTGGTGTACGACGACGCCATGTACCTGTACGGCGGCTACCGCGACCTAAAGGGCTCCACCGGCCAACTGTGGCGATACGACTTCCGTGAGTGGTTGGTGACCCCTGCGACGTGACTTCCGTGAGTGGTTGGTGACCCCTGCGACGCCTGGACACGTCGCGTCACGGCTTGTTATGTGCAACTTGGATGGTGTGGCTTGTCATTGACCGATGCGTATTCCCCTAATAGGTGATCACGCATGTGTGCGTATCTGTGTATATATATATATATATATATATATATATATATATATATATATATATATATATATATATATATATATATCATACCGTAAAATTGAACATATTATGTGATATGGTTGCAATCAGGATATAGTTGATGATATAACATTTTTTAATGATGGCAATAAAATGGTGTCATCGTCAGCGCTACGGTGACTACAGATAATAAATCAGGTAATTCCGATAGTCCGTCCCCTTTTTATAATGGCATTTAAGGTTCAGGTGCTATAAAGACGCCAATACGTTCCCATTTATCTTTGCGGCAGATTCTTGATCTGTGGTGATTCCCTGACAATAGGATGTCTGGAAGATGAAATTAAACGCTGCAATACAAGTGGTATATCGCTCCCTTATTATAACCAAGAAGGTACGCCTACATAACAAGCGTTGGATTTTGCGTGCTATTGCAAAAACCTTCCTTGTGATTAATGGAGCAACAATCACAATATGAGTGCTCTATAGGTGTTGGCTTTTTGAATATTAAATCCCTCTGCACTCCCAGCTCAGCTCCGTGCCAATCGTTGGAACTGTTCTCCCTGTGAGCCAGTTACGCATCCACGAAGTGTCCGCCGTTGCGCCGCCTGTAAAAACTCGTGCCGGTGTCGAGCGTCGCGAACAACAGCCGTCCAATGTGACGGCGGCGTCTGAGCCGACGCGCTTCAGAATTTCATTTGGGAACATCGCGGTGAAAAATGATAGCGCGGCGGCCCCGATTTATTGACGCTGGAGTGTTTCCGTCGGAAACGCGTCGCGGGGTGGTGCGGCAGCGGGCGGCCACCGCTTCCCCTGGCAGCGTGGTGTGTAGTCGTCGGCCCCAGCTGTCCCGGCCGCCCACTGGTGAGAACGGTGTGTCAGAGGCCGTCCTGCTCCGATCAGTCGCCGGCGCGGACTAATGGGGAACAGTATGTCAGAGGCCGTCCTGCTCCGATCAGTCGCCGGCGCGGACTAATGGGGAACAGTATGTCAGAGGCCTTCTTCGGTCAGTCACCGGCAGCGGACGGATCATTGACGGTGTGTCAGAGGCCATTCTTTCCCGGCCAGTCGGGTTCATATCACAACGTCCAAAGTTAGTTTACTCCCACAGTTAATAACCTCCAAAGCTCACAACCTCCAAAAATCAAACTGAACTCAAGAACTGCCTGGACGGGGTGCGATCACAAAGTCTATGGTTCATAACCTCCAACGGTCACAGCCTCCAAACCTTCCCTCAAAGTGAGCGTTCATAACCTCCACAGTACATAACCTCCAAAGATCATAACCTCCAAAAATATTTCCACGATTATCCGCTAGAGGAGTCGATAAAATCACTCGCGGTGAAATCTTGCAGCTGTGTATCTGCCTTCTGTCAACACGTGACAGGATGTGCGTTTATTGCCACATTGCACCAACTGAATGTGTTAATAAATACGGTCTGGTGATTCTTCAGGTTTGTTCTCTGAAATGTTCTCCAGTTTAGAGATGATTTAGTGAAGCTCGTCTCTGAGTTTCGATTGTAAAGTGGTTATCCAGCCCTGAGCGTGCTGAGTAGTTATGTTTGCTGATGGATGTGGTGTTAATGGGTCATGGTCGGCGTATCAATGGTACCTAGGTATCTTCCTTTAAGCTGCTGAATAGTGGCTTTTCTTTGGGTTAGTTCCCCTTCCTGTTAGACAATTTGTTTTCATAGCTCATTCTTGCATGCAAATTGTTAGTGGTGCCAAGGCCCCAGAAGTGCATTTCTTTCCAGGCATCATTCATGGTTCTCATGTTATCCACGAAGTTTCTACCAGCCATCAGCATAATATTTATTCTGAAGTACTTGCAATATTTCCTTTAAAACGAGTCTGGTGACGAAATGTCTTGCGCCCACACGGCTTTCCATGCGTTTCGTACGGCAGCGGCTCGTCTGCCTGCCATGCATTTCGTACGGCGGCGGGTCGTTCGCCGGCCCGGTTAGTTCGGTCTACAGAACGTCGGAATTATAATTTTGCGACTGTCTATTCGAACCCAAGGGATGCGGTCATATTTTAAAGATGCCTTAGGTTCTGCATTTGGTGAATATATCGCCTCGGGGGTTGCTTTCGCTCTTCAAGCCTACAAGAGTGAGACACGTGCCATAGAAAGAGCAAATACCGATTGCCTCATGGTCGCTATTCACGGACACTACGATTTTGAATTGATCCCCACTTGTCTACATAATCTACCTACCTCGACGACGTCTACCTACCGTCGCCTTATACTGGTACTGGTATCCAGTGCACTGACGTAATACAAATACAGATTCGGCGAAGTCTTCATCACTTAAGCGCCTACTTGATGGAACATCTACTGTTGCCTATCTGCTACGTTTGACCATTTTCAAATATCCACTGGAACGAGCTGCAGGAAGATAATAATGGTCGATATTCCTTCGATCAGGACCCGTGCTCACCCTGACGGCGCCAAGTGCAGTTGCATGTCATTATTCATCCGCCAGCCAGTTTCCAGGTCCAATCCGATCTAACCGGCGACTTGGTCTCAATTTGTGAAGCCGACAGTGGGCGGAATTACTGCTGCCGGCTGGGATTGGCCTGCGGCGTCATCTGGTCCGGACAGGACGCGTAACAGTCGCGTGGCCAACTCTGTTGTCTGATCGTACCCTGCGCACCCTCGTCCCCGCCGGCCAACTCGGCACCGTAATTTCCCCAACAATCGCTGAGGGCGCATGCTGCGCAATGTTGTTCCGCAATGCCCTGCCCTGCCCTAGTTGCTGAATTGGCCAGCCTGCCACCATGTTGATGATGTCGGTTGTTCCCTGCCCTACTCCCCCATTATCATCTCTCATCTCATCATATATATATATATATATATATATATATATATATATATATATATATATATATATATATATATATATATATATATATATATATATATTGGGCGTTTCATCTCACATGGAGTAAAACTGAAAGTTTTTGAAAAGGGTCAGCACGGGTTTCCCCTAGTTCCATATGACCAACAACGACTGTGTGCAAAAAACTAGAGCGATTCATCAATATTTACTGGTCGCACAGATTGACCACTTTCAATATTTATAAAGAAAAAAACGGAAAAAGTGCGCACGACTGTGATATTCACTTGAAAATGAAACAAAATTCGATACAAAAAATGAACGAAAACAACCAATTTGATGAGGCATTGATGGGTGATACAGCATTACGCATTGAACTTTGAGATTAATCCACTTTTCGTTCGCTTCACGGTTCTTCGGTCGTGTTGAACCACCTTCAGGAGGAATTGCTTTTGATCCTCGTCTTTGCTGCGGGCCTGAAACTTTTGGATCAGGGCAACGCCCCTCTCAGCAGCATCATTGACCACCTGGAGGCCACGGACGGTTTCCCGTGTTCCGGGGTCTTCCAGGACGTTTTGGAGGTTGGCCTTCTTCCCCGCCAGGAGACCAAGAGTCTCCAGAGTCCTCGCGGTGACGAGTCCTGGAAGTCCCCCTGGGAAGGTGGTGCGCGTCTTCCCCTCGATCCGTTTGAGTCCCTTGGGAGTGGCTGGGCGGCTCAAGTTGTTGATCATGACAGTCCGGTCAGCGGCAGACATCCTTTCATCAAAAAAGGCCAAAGCCACCCCTTGCTCTGCCAGGTACCAGAGGTGCCTCCGGAGAGCCTTCTCCGCTCTTGAACCCAGGTCTTCATCCGGGAAGAGGGGGAGGGTTTGCAGGAGGTCCAGGTCATTCTTTGGGGCCCATTGTACGATGGGCACCTCATGCCAGAACTTGACGTACAGGAGACTGACAAACTTGGCCAGGCGATGGACCCCCGTTCCTCAGCCCTCGTCAGCTCAAGTTGCTTGTGGAACAGGACCAGCTTGAGAATGTAGATGGCTATTGTCATCCACCTCGCTTGGTGGTACGCTCCGGGGGCCCTGAAACGAGGCGCGTTTCCCTTCCATCCTCCAAGGTAGAGAAGAGAGAGCTGTAGAAGTTCGCAGTAGTCCTCTCTTGGATGTACTCCATCCCTGATGACCCGCTCCAGGAACACGACCATCTGGATCCTCTGGGACTCACTCCATGTATCCAAGGGCTCATCCTCATTGATGGTGCTGAAGGAAGCCTTGTCCAAGAAGTCCCACCTGTCTTGGAACCTCTTGAAAAGCGGGATATCAGGGCCCGGTGGTCGTCCGAAGAGAAGTTCGTAGGTGTCCTTCAGCAGCAGCTCGTAGATGTGATGCCTACATGCAAGCCAAAGAAGGGGTCTCCCAAGGGCCTTTTCAATATTGATGCAGGCTCCGCTGATCATGCCACTATTGGAAGCAGTTGTGTCGAAGGAGAGGGCGATGATCATGGCCGCTATCTTCTCATGCGGTCCCAGCAGCTTCAGGACGGCAGCCGCCACTTCTTTCCCAGTCCCATCAACAGAAACAGGCACTCCGAGAAGCTCCTCGAAGTTGGCTCCAGTCAGAACAACAGCGATTCTCTCCTCCAAAATCCGAGATGAGGCCGCACTTGGAATTAGTTTCCCATCCCAGTGGCGAACAATGGGAGGGGTCTTCGGAAGGCTTCTTCCTCCAGGTGCCTTGCTTCGGTTTCCCGATGCTTTCTCCTCATCCGATGCACCGTAGAGGCTGAGGCTGCAATCTCCAAGACATCGTGCCCCAGGGCTGAGGCTGCAGCGACAAAGGATGCCGCTGCTTGCCTGCTGGACAAGTTCTCCCGGTCCCAGGTCGTTGTCAGAGCTGGAGTCATTGGATTCTGATTCTTGGAGGGAACACTCCTCCGTGGAGTCTTGTTTGGAGAGGGACCTCCTTGGAAGTCGTCGTCGTCCGAGATTGAAGTGGATGACGCTGAGGAGGAAGACTCCAAGTCGACCTTTTCGAACATCTCATCCACTTCCTTCGCTTGCTTCTTCTTCCTCATCTCCGCTTTCTTTTCCTTCTCTGTCTTCTTGGCGACAGCGGCCGCATGAGCCTTGTCCACACTGCTCATTGAAGAGGACTGCCGGTCCTCCCGTTGGAGCTCCAGGAAAGCCAAGTCTTCTTCCGGAACAGTGCCCATCTCTGTAATCTTTCCACTCGCAATGTCGAAGAGATCTTGCAGGTCTCCCTTCCAAATTTCCCTCTTCGTCACGGCGGCCGGTGTCGTCCGGTTCTGCTCTTTCTTGAGGCTCGTGAACTCGGTGTGCAGGCTCTTGATGTTGCGACGAATCACATGCTCTGCCTTCACAGGGAGGTTTGCCTTCTCCCATACTTGGTGCAGCTTTAGAGAGACGCTTTTGGCAGCCTCAGGAAGGGTTTCCCGGAGCACCTGCTGGTGGTGGAGGAAGACCAGGAGGACCTCTTCTCGGGAGGGCAGGCGGGGTCCCAGGAATTCCGGCTTCGTAGACTTGCTCAAGAGCCACAGGAGGTTCTTACTTCGTGTGTTGGACATGACCTGAAAAAAGAGAAAGAAGGAAATCAGGATATAGAGGGCAATCTCAACTCTCCCCCCACTCCCACGAGGAACAACACAGAAGGCAAAAGTGTGCGACCCCTAAACATGATCCGATTTCGCCAAAACTTTGCAAAAAGTAGTTTTTCTAGGAAAGGTGCTCGGGCAAATCCGTGCTGATAAAATTATCACACTTCAACATTTCTGAAACACCCTAATATATATAACACTAATTAAACCTTGTTCGTTCACATAACTGGCTTGTGGGTGTCAAGGAAGGTTACAAGAGGAAGAAACTAGGGGCATGTGCACCCCTCCCCTCCTCAATTTTTCAGCCAGAGCCGTCCCTGTGAAGGCATACGCGCCCCTCCAGGTACTTTCGCGGTGGTGCTCCTCCGGACATGTGCCCCCGTGACAATTCCTGGATCCGCCCCTGGTAGGCGCACAAAACAGGTTGGTGGGCGCATGGAGAGATGGGCGCCCATGAAGAGACATGAAGTTGCAGCCTTGCAATTCAGCGCCGCCCGCTGTCGCCGCCTGTTTGGTCTGCGACACCGCGGATTGACGGCGATCGATCTGAGTGTTCTCATTGTATTGATCGGAAATCGGCCGACCTGCGAGTCCAGCGCCGTCCCTGCCAGCTGGGTCCGCCCGGAGTGCCGCCCGGAGTGCCGCCCGGAGCGCGTATGCACCCTGCCCACTGTCCCGCCTGTGTATGGAATGGAGAGGCCCGAATGACTGACGTAATACGTTATTCACAGTGGCTCTCCAAGCCGTGCCGGTAGCGTATGACAAGGCCGGATTGGTTCACTCATTGGAGACGTACACTTCGGTGCCTTCTGCTTGGTGGCGTAGTGCGGTAAAAACGTGCTGTTGACAGGAATTGCTCTGCACGTCGGATGCAGATGTTGGAAGGAAGTGCATGTGTTGTACCCATGCATCAAGGTCTTTAATAGCAATTTCCAAGAACAGGAAGTTATTACATTATGTCTGAAGGGAATGTGCGTTCATCAGTGCTGATCCACCTATTCGACTTGGCGTGTTCCACGATCGTTCGCGGTGCTGATCCACCTACTCGACGGCGTGTTCCACCATCACGTTTATTCGATCCACCATCGCCTGGGCGTATTTTAACCACGAGCCATTTGCTGAGAGCGTCACAAAGGAGGGCTGGGGAGCAACACATAAAAGGTCGGCAGCTCCGATGGACACCTCGGTGATGGCCTGGGGGACCGCGCTGTCGGTGGTTACCACAGAGGTGCTCGTGGCCACTGACGGGGGACGGATGATGGCCTGGGGTACCGCGCTGCTGTGATCTCGATGGAAAGCTCAGGGATTGATGCCAAGCTGAGGGGATGGATTGGTGATAATCTCAGCCGACGGATTGGTGATAGTCTCAGGGGACGGATGATAATTTTATGGTAGGCTGTGCAGACAATTAGCGCTCCGGCTTTGACGACCTATCTGGGCACCAGCACAGAACCCCATGCGTCGCGGATGGACTAGCACATAATCGTGGAAATGGAAGCATTTGCCTAACCCCCCGCCACACACAGTTCTTCACCGATGAGGAATCACGTATGCAAATGCGCGTTTTCACCGGACCGGAATTCCAGCACCTGGATGGCATTATTGGCTTGCCTTTTGCTTTTTCATTCATTCGTTTTGAAAGCGTTCTACACAGTTAATTCGTATAAATGCACGTGTGCAATGACAGCCGTCTACGCTAAACACCTTATTGAGTACACTATAAAGCACATGCACTAAAAAGTAACTCGTGCGTGTTTAGCAAATGGAATTTATGGTTTGAAGTAGATAATTCCAGATACTTGTTTTCAATACAGCATGTAGTAAAGGCAGTTCGGAGACCATAGCTGTTCACATTATTTGGGGAAAAGCATCTCTGTTGGATGGAACCTTGCCCATCGAGTATATGTCCGCATTACTCCTCTGCATCTACCCCCACACGAGGGATCTCGCCAGCCGCCCTGATACTGGCCAAAGGCGTCTCTGCATGTGTGTCTATACCCACACGAGGGATCTCGCCAGCCGCTCTGATACTGGCCAAAGGCGTCTCTGCATGTGTGTCTATACCCACACGAGGGATCTCGCCAGCCGCCCTGATACTGGCCAAAGGCGTCTCTGCATGTGTGTCTATACCCACACGAGGGATCTCGCCAGCCGCTCTGATACTGGCCAAAGGCGTCTCTGCATGTGTGTCTACACCCACACGAGGGATCTCGCCAGCCGCTCTGATACTGGCCAAAGGCGTCCCTGCATGTTTGTCTACACCCACTCGAGGGATCTCGCCAGCCGCCCGCCCTGGTGCCGGTCGAAGGCGCCGCCCCTGGGACCCGGCCGACACATCGCAATGACGCTGATTGTCAGGTAGCACGCACATCATGGTCTCGTCGGTGGGGATGCATACGTGCTGATCTGTTGGTCCTCAGAGACATGTGGAAATCAGTGGATGTTTATTTTGTACATCCGTCGATCAATGGTGGCATGTGGATTGATCGTTATCGTGTTGCTCCTCTCAATATAAGTGGACCCGGGGGTCTGAAACGGTCTCCTAACTCATCATTGAGATCGTGGTGACGGCTTTCCTCTGCTTTCTTAGATCTTCCCTTATCTCCCTTTCTTCTTGTCCTACCTCATTACGGTTCTGGCCCCGTCTTCCGCAATGTGTTTCCGGTTTCATCTTTATTCTGACTCCCCATATCACCACGAAAGCGCACGCCATTTTTTCACATTTTCCCGCCAACCCCCATTCACCACGTGTCTTCCCGTCTGACCCCCGTGTCCCGCCCCCCCCCCACGTCTCGTCGCGTGGTTCTCCGTTAGACGCAAGCCTGCCCGCCTTGTCCCGTGCCCCGCCCCTGCCCCGCCCCTGCGTTGCTCCATTCCCCCGCCCTCGGGGTGAAGGTGCGCGCGACCGTGCGACCCTACGACCCCCGACGCGCAACCATCATGACGGAGGGAGCAGCACACGGGAAGGTGACCATGCTGATCGACGGTGATCTCCCGCCATATCCGTGACGTCACAAAGACGACGGTCATCTCCCGCCGTATACGTGACGTCACGAAGACAACGGTCATCTCGCGCCATATCCGTGACGTCACGAAGACAACGGTCATCTCGCGCCATATACGTGACGTCACGAAGACAACGGTCATCTCGCGCCGTATACGTGACGTCACGAAGACAACGGTCATCTCGCGCCATATCCGTGACGTCACGAAGACGACGGTCAGCGGTCATCGTCTGAATGACGTTAGAACGTGAACAACAAGCGCTCGCCGTCTGTGTGGCGTGGTGATGCCGATCGGCGGTCACCGGCTGCTCATCGACCGGATGCCTGAACAGCGAGCCGGATAGTAACACCGGTGCGCTCCCCAGCGCCACACCGATCTGATTACAGAGGAAATGAGCACCGGTCGAGTTCCGATTGCCTATTACCGCTGCCGCCTGCACTGCCCTGGTGTTCGAGGCTGCCGCCTGCACTGCCATGGTGTCCGAGGCTGCCGCCTGCACTGTCATGGTGTCCGAGGCTGCCGCCTGCACTGTCATGGTGTCCGAGGCTGCCGCCTGCACTGCCATGGTGTTCGAGGCTGCCTCCTCACTGCCATGGTGTCTGAGGCTGCCGCCTGTAGTCATGGTGTCCGAGGCTGCCGCCTGCGCTGTCATGTGTCCGAGGCTGCCGCCTCACTGCCATGGTGTCCGAGGCTGCCGCCTGCGCTGTCATGGTGTCCGAGGCTGCCGCCTCACTGCCATGGTGTCCGAGGATGCCGCCTGCGCTGTCATGGTGTCCGAGGCTGCCGCCTGCGCTGCCATGGTGTCTGAGGATGCCGCCTGCGCTGTCATGGTGTCCGAGGATGCCGCCTGCGCTGTCATGTGTCCGAGGCTGATGGTGTCCGAGTCTGCCGCCTCACTGCCATGGTGTCCGAGGCTGCCGCCTGCACTGCCATGGTGTCCGAAGATGCCGTCTCCACTGCCATAGTGTCATAATCACAAAAACAGGCCAGTGCGGTCACGAGGTGGTACATACAACAGGCCAGTGCGGTCACGAGGTGGTACATACAACAGGCCAGTGCGGTCACGAGATGGTACATACAACAGGCCAATGCGGTCACGAGGTGGTACATACAACAGGCCAGTGCGGTCACGAGGTGGTACATACAACAGGCTGGTGCAGTCAAGAGATGGTATATACAACAGGCCAGTGTGGTCACGAGTCAGACCCTCGCCACGATCACCGGAGCACGTAGTACAGCACGAGCACCGGAGTCTGAGTAAGGACGTGAAATGAAGTCGGATATTGCACGTGTATCGGCGGGGAACGGTGCTGGTGCGGCAGTGATAAGTTATTCGTCAAATAGGGTGGGATATACCACTTTCTGAGCACTGAATAGGCATCCTTTCCAAGGAAGTATGCACATCGTGCTTGCTGATGTGTATTTATGAAGTCTCCATGACGCCTTTCTGAGTATTTCTAGTAAAGGTATCATGTTTATGCTCACCATGACGGATTGTCATGCACAAGCATCTTGTAACACAATTCCAGGTGCAGAGGTTTTCTGTGATGTGGATTGTTCATCAATGCCGTCTGCTAATATCATGGTATTGCAATCGTTATCGTTAGCATAGACATCCTTATATTAGGTGTCGCACAAATTGAACGAAAAACACATGGACTTATGAGTGCACCTTTGCCTCAACATTGAGTTTCAAGAACCAAAACGATGTTTTAATTGGCATGCCTCCATGACACAATTTCGACATCCTACTGTATTCGTTTCGAAATCTCACACCTAACGAAAAACCATTATTTTAACGCTTTGGTGCGGTCGTGATCACCAGGTGGTGCAATGTGAAGCGCATGTAAATATAGGAACATGGACGCCACATAATCCACATAATCACTACATAACCGCATAATCACAGCAACGTAATCAATACTAGTTGATGCATCCCTGAGCCCAAATAATAAGATCTACATAGCATCAACAGACCCGGTGCCAAAAGTGTCTACAAGAGGCCGTTGCTTTGAACAAAGAAGGTATGAATCTTGAGAAGTATTGTGAATAGCTTGTACGTTGAAGTCTGTAAATACCGAAATACAATGCGCTTGTCTAACTGTGAGTAGAGGAAGCAGGTCACACCATGTCGTGATAATTTGAGGTTCGGTACGCGTTTCTGTTGGAGCGAGTCGGGCAGTAGCCCTTGTGATTTTTTTCGATATCAAAGAGAGTATATCCAAGAGTTGCTTTCTTGGGTTTCACCCACGCTCGCAATTCAAGGCGATACGTCCGGGCACCAACGGAGCGACTAACGCCCGGGGAATAAGACCGTCCACTCGCAGCACAAGGCACACTGCTTCATTGCGCTATGTTTGCCTGTGGACCATCAGACCAGCACCACAACTCTGACGAACGGGCGCGAATGATCAAGTCTGGTTGAAGCGCCCTAAAGTCCAAATAACAAACCAACTAACCCATTGTGACGAACATTTTGTCGCTATCATGTAGCATCTGGATGTACGAAAACATTTCCATCCAGAGGCGTTACTTCGGTGGCTTTTGTGGAAAGGTCTTGACACCATAAATGAACCCCAATATCGCGCTATTTGTTCACGTGAAATTTCCAACTTTGACTAAATCCCGTCGGCCGGCCAGACGCGCTGGTGTTTGGGTTCGGCGCAGCCGGGATTTCCGTCGGCCATTGTTGGTGTCGCAGCAAAGGATAAAGCCGCACGATGAGGCCTTCTGTGCGAGTTAGTGTGAACATCCAGCTTGAATGTGTAATTTGAACATGGTTCGGGACGAGGGGAGCGGCCAGCGTGGTGCCAACCTGGCGATGGCACGTCCTTGGAAATGGTGGAGTACGGTGGCACGTCGCAGCTGGACACTGGTCACAAACCCACCGGACCGAGTTCATTGACCTGACATGACCTTGGGTCAAGATGTTCCCGAATGCTGTCAAGTTGATGCCGGAAAAGCAGCAGTGTTTCAATCTGTTGTGTTGCTTCATTTCTCAGCTGTCGCGTTGGCCCCATCCCGTCGAGGCTAACCGACGCCCCCCCCCCCCATCCCACCCTACCGCGATGCGTGCTAATGCAAGCTACGACGGCGCTGTGCTACTGCTGCTAGGCATCCTACTTACTTATTTAGTCTGCTTCTGGTGGTAAGGAGAGGAGCGGCAATTGTTGAAATGCAACAGACAATAAACAGCACAGGCAAAGAGCGGACATTCCCAGGCATTCTTGGCTTCCCGGAGCTGTCCGCCTTCCCGTGTGAGCTGCCTCACCACCCTGCACACGCACTGCCGCTGGTGGCGCCATCACGGAGCAGCGGCGCCATATCACACCAGCCTCGCTTATTGCCTAGACAAGGCTTTAATGGTGCAATTTATATTCCATGAGGCTGGACGCCATTTTACCAAGCGACCGGGTGCCGGGGATCGAAAACAGCTGATGTCAACAGAACAATGCCAAGCCGAGTTGCGCGCCGAAATTCTGCTCTGCTTCTGCGTTTGATCAGGTTATGCTGGCGCTAATGCTGATGAGGAATACGGGCAATTTGGCTGACAAAGCGTCGTTGATGCTCTCGACAAAAAGCTGCGCCGGCAATCAACACGGCACATCGACCGGTGGCACATCAACTGTGTGGTTCACATCGACCGAGGCACATCACTGGTGGCACAGCAAGTTCGAACATCGACCATGGCACTCGACGTTGTCACATCGACTGATGGCACATCAACTGACGGCACATCGACTGGTGGCACATCGACTGATGGCACATCGACTGATGGCACATCAACTGATGGCACATCGACTGATGGCACATCAACTGATGACACATCAACTGGTGGTTAATTGAGAAGTTGTCCATTTGCTAGTGATTCAACGGCGGCTAGTTCCTGCTGGCGGGCGGCTAGTGATTCAATGTCTGGTGATCTGACCGAAGTAGAACAAAGAATGGAAGGACAAATGTTGACAGCGGTCTGACTGTTGCCGGCTGGTTGGGACTGGTGCCCAGTCATTTGCCAAATTGCCCCACGGACTCCGACGCCCAGCCTCCAGAGGACCAAATAAGCTTCGTTAAATGGCACACCATTACGATTATTATGTTTCCAGGTAATCTGCCCACCATGCTCCGCGTCACGCGTCACAAAGCGCTCGGCATAACACTCCACATAGCGCCTCACATCAAGCTCGGCATAACACCCCATAGCGCCTCACACAACGCTCCACATAGCGCCTCACATAACGCTCGGGATAACACTCCACTTAGCGCCCCACATGACGCTCGGTATAACACTTCACATAACGCCTCACATAACGCTCGGCATAACATTCCACATAGCGCCCCACATAACGCGCGGCATAACACTCCACCTCAGGAGTCCAGCCCCCGCTGACCAGGTCTGCCGTCTCGGGAGTCCAACCACTGCTGACCATGGCTCTCGTCGTCGCGGTCTTTCTGGCCGGTTTTATTAAACTCTTGTTTGTTTCTTGTCGGCATGAGTTGATCTGCAGCAGCTGTCCAAGTAGTCTGTGTGCCGGAGTAGTCTGTCTGCCGGAGTAGTCTGTCTGCCGGAGTAGTCTGTCTCGGCAACGTTGTGTTGGCTCGTGCTCGTCCGGTGTCTGAGCCTACAACCAAGGCGACTGGTCGACCGTCGTGCTGGTGCTCTGAAGCAGTGTCGGCTGTGGCTGCGCCGCGTGGACAGGCCGCGTTGTGACCGCTGTCGGACGTCACGTCACGTCACGTCACGCCACTGTGGTAATGTGGCGGCCGCCGCGTGGACAGGCCGCGTCGTGACCGCTGTCGGACGTCACGTCACGCCACTGTGGTAATGTGGCGGCCGCCGCGTGGACAGGCCGCGTCGTGACCGCTGTCGGACGTCACGTCACGCCACTGTGGTAATGTGGCGGCCGCCGCGTGGACAGGCCGCGTCGTGACCGCTGTCGGACGTCACGTCACGCCACTGTGGTAATGTGGCGGCCGCCGCGTGGACAGGCCGTGTTGTGACCGCTGTCGGACGTCACGTCACGCCACTGTGGTAATGTGGCGGCCGCCGCGTGGACAGGCCGTGTTGTGACCGCTGTCGGACGTCACGTCACGCCACTGTGGTAATGTGGCGGCCGCCGCGTGGACAGGCCGTGTCGTGACCGCTGTCGGACGTCACGTCACGCCACTGTGGTAATGTGGCGGCCGCCGCGTGGACAGGCCGCGTCGTGACCGCTGTCGGACGTCACGTCACGCCACTGTGGTAATGTGGCGGCCGCCGCGTGGACAGGCCGCGTCGTGACCGCTGTCGGACGTCACGTCACGCCACTGTGGTAATGTGGCGGCCGCCGCGTGGACAGGCCGTGTTGTGACCGCTGTCGGACGTCACGTCACGCCACTGTGGTAATGTGGCGGCCGACCACGCCGCCCAGTTCGTGTCAATAATTCACTCGGTCTGACGTGCCGCGCTCCCAACACCACCCCGTTGCGTCGGCACTTCACTAGACGTGCAGGGAACAGCTCATCGTGAGCGATTTATACAAGACTATTTCGTCATCACGGGCCACTGCCACGACTTTCATTTGACCTTTGTGGAGCGATCTGGTACTCGTCATGAAATACAGCATTAGCTACTACGACTGCTATCTTTTCAACACTTTACTTTTGTGTGCTCTCAAGCAATATTTTTGGAGAAAGTTAGTATTGATTTTAAGATTTAAAAAAATATTTTATACTCAAAACGTTTGTCTGCACCATCAAATATAGGACTTATTTATTATTTCATTAACCAAAACTGTTCTAACGAGTATATTTCGGAGCTACAGATCAAAGCTGATATATTACGGAAATATAATATTCACCTTATTGCGGGGATATGGGTGGCCGCAAAATGCACCCACCCCACACCCAATGCTATTCTTCAGTGCGTAGCTTCTGAACTTCTAAGTCTGAACTGCGATCCCTGGGAGCAAGTTTTCGAAGGTATATTCGGAAAACTTTCTTAGCTTTTGTTCTCGGCGTAATATGTTTGGTTTCCACTGTCATTGTTCTCCAAGGTATTGGACCGTTTTTTAACGATCTTGGCAGCTAATCTTGAAAGGGCATTCGCTACATTATTTGAGATACTGTAATCCTTCTGCGTACCAGAGGTGCGTTTATTGTAGGAAAGAATCGTTGCTGTCCGAAGTTCATGCAATTGGTGACACTTGGCAACTACAGAGCTACATCGACCATTATGAGGCATTAGAGGTTTAAAATAATGAAAAACATGTTTCCGTCAAAAGCGTCTCCAGACGACTGTTTGTGAGAACGAAATAAGACACTGGTCTTTCTCCGCACAATCCCTCCAATAGATTTGAGATATTACCGGGATACTTTGCTGCACCTATTTATTGTACGGCTATTGCACAGAGTACCTTAATGTCCAGAACATACCTGCTTAGTCATAAAGTCATAAAGTCATAAAGTGTTAAGGCTTAATAAGAGCCACAGGGGCCCATCTGGGTTAAGCCTATCTAGAAAGGGTACTAGAAATGTACATATTCTCACCCCAATCAATCCCTTATCCCAAGTTCCTAGGAAGCTACATATCCCAGCCTGTCTAGCATCATCCACTTGCTATTGCATAACACCCTCAACAATTGCAAGCTCCTCCCATCATACCCATTGTGCTACCATAGCCCCTGCTTAAAGGGTCTGTGCCATGCACACTTAACATAAATCTCACCTCATCCATCCACATTAGAACTCAAAAACAAGATTTTCCTGTCTAAAAAATTTGTCCACCCTACTTTTAAATACATTCAATGAGGAACTCCCCACAACATCAGCAGGGGCCGGATGCGTAGTTCGAATTGCGGGAGGCTGAGATTGTTTCTGCGGGTACATAGAACCATTGGAATGGAGTTTTTTGTTGTCATACTTGAGAATGGGGATGATTCGCACACATTTGGGAAGTAGAGGTTTTGTCTTCGGTCAGATGCGACTCCAGACAAGTTGGCGTGGCGGCTGCTTCTGGGCAAATGCGTCAATGTGTATATATTGGAGTGTTTGTCTTCAATGTGTATATATTGGAGTGTTTGTCATCAATGTATATATTGGAGTGTTTGTCATCAATGTGTATATATGGGAGTGTTTGTCATCAATGTGTATATATTGGAATGTTTGTCATCAATGTATATATTGGAGTGTTTGTCATCAATGTGTATATATTGGAATGTTTGTCATCAATGTGTACATATGGGAGTGTTTGTCATCAATGTGTATATATTGGAGTGTTTGTCATCAATGTGTATATATTGGAGTGTTTGTCATCAATGTGTGTATATTGGAGTGTTTGTCATCAAAGTGTATATATTGGAGTGTTTGTCATCAGTTGCTTTCAGTGTATTGTCCCAGGACTTTTATGTGAGTTTCGCTTGCCTGATATAAATTTGCTCAACATGGAGGGTTCCAGAGACGGCTAAAAGAGTGAGGTAGATTTCCCGATCTATGAATACATTTCAAGAAATTGAAGAATCTAGTTGCTGCCTGAAGATTTGGGCGAAAGCTTTGACATTTTAGAACACGTTTATATATAATAGCACAGAGGTGAGGTCGGCAGGATCCCACATCGTAGCAGGACTAGTCACCAAAACTCCAGGTAGGACATGCATTAGAGTCGCTGGTCGGAACTTCTCGTGATGAAAAATCAGTGGCAATTCCATTTGTGAGGCCTAAGTGTGTGACAGCGAGTTGGTGGAGCAGGTGTGGACAGAAATGGTACTTGTGACAAGGAATTGGCTGGGGCGGTGGTGGACAGCAGTGGTGCTGATGACCAGGAATTGGCTGGGGCAGTGATGGACAGCAGTGGTGCTGGTGACAGATAGTCAGTTGGGGCGGTGGTGCTGGTGACAGAGAGTCGGTTGGGGCGGTGGTGCTGGTGACAGAGAGTCGGTTGGGGCGATGGTGCTGGTGACAAGGACTTGAACAGTGGCGTTGTTAGAGATCCTTGGCATGCTTGCCGTTAGAGATCCTTGGCATGCTTGCCGTTCACTGCGCCGGGTCGGCAATGGTGAGAACGGCACAGCGGCAACACTCGGCTCTCCAGCGTAAGCCACCGTGACACTTGGCTCGGCGTTGGGACTGTGCATCAGTGCGAGACTAAGCACCGCGGCAAGCCTGCTGAATGATGCGCCGTGTTGTGATCGATGCCGTGACCCATGTCTTGACCCTGACCCCCCCGGCCGTGACCCGTGTGGTGACTGAGGACGTCTGGCCGTGACCCGTGTGGTGACCCTGACCCCGGCCGTGACCCGTGTGGTGACCCTGACCCCGGCCGTGACCCGTGTGGTGACCCTGACCCCGGCCGTGACCCGTGTGGTGACCCTGACCCCGGCCGTGACCCGTGTGGTGACCCTGATCCCGGCCGTGACCCGTGTGGTGACCCTGACCCCGGCCGTGACCCGTGTGGTGACCCTGACCCCGGCCGTGACCCGTGTGGTGACTGAGGACGTCTGGCCGTGACCCGTGTGGTGACACTGACCCCGGCCGTGACCCGTGTGGTGACCCTGACCCCGGCCGTGACCCGTGTGGTGACCCTGACCCCGGCCGTGACCCGTGTGGTGACCCTGACCCCGGCCGTGACCCGTGTGGTGACCCTGACCCCGGCCGTGACCCGTGTGGTGACCCTGACCCCGGCCGTGACCCGTGTGGTGACCCTGACCCCGGCCGTGACCCGTGTGGTGACCCTGACCCCGGCCGTGACCCGTGTGGTGACCCTGACCCCGGCCGTGACCCGTGTGGTGACCCTGACGACGTCCGGCCGTGACCCGTGTGGTGACCCTGACCCCGGCCGTGACCCGTGTGGTGACCCTGACCCCGGCCGTGACCCGTGTGGTGACCTGACCCGGCCTGGCCGTGACCCTGACCCCGGCCGTGACCCGTGTGGTGACCCTGGCCGTGACCCGTGTGGTGACCCTGACCCCGGCCGTGACCCGTGTGGTGACCCTGACCCCGGCCGTGACCCGTGTGGTGACCCTGACCCCGGCCGTGACCCGTGTGGTGACCCTGACCCTGACCCCGGCCGTGACCCGTGTGGTGACCCTGACCCCGGCCGTGACCCGTGTGGTGACCCCTGACCCACCCCGGCCGTGACCCGTGTGGTGACCCTGACCCCGGCCGTGACCCGTGTGGTGACCCTGACCCCGGCCGTGACCCGTGTGGTGACCCTGACCCCGGCCGTGACCCGTGTGGTGACCCTGACCCCGGCCGTGACCCGTGTGGTGACCCTGACCCCGGCCGTGACCCGTGTGGTGACCCTGACCCCGGCCGTGACCCGTGTGGTGACCCTGACCCCGGCCGTGACCCGTGTGGTGACCCTGACCCCGGCCGTGACCCGTGTGGTGACCCTGACCCCGGCCGTGACCCGTGTGGTGACCCTGACCCCGGCCGTGACCCGTGTGGTGACCCTGACCCCGGCCGTGACCCGTGTGGTGACCCTGACCCCGGCCGTGACCCGTGTGGTGACCCTGACCCCGGCCGTGACCCGTGTGGTGACCCTGACCCCGGCCGTGACCCGTGTGGTGACCCTGACCCCGGCCGTGACCGTGACCGCCGTGTGGTGACCCTGACCCCGGCCGTGACCCGTGTGGTGACCCTGACCCCGGCCGTGACCCGTGTGGTGACCCTGACCCCGGCCGTGACCCGTGTGGTGACCCTGACCCCGGCCGTGACCCGTGTGGTGACCCTGACCCCGGCCGTGACCCGTGTGGTGACCCTGACCCCGGCCGTGACCCGTGTGGTGACCCTGACCCCGGCCGTGACCCGTGTGGTGACCCTGACCCCGGCCGTGACCCGTGTGGTGACCCTGACCCCGGCCGTGACCCGTGTGGTGACCCTGACCCCGGCCGTGACCCGTGTGGTGACCCTGACCCCGGCCGTGACCCGTGTGGTGACCCTGACCCCGGCCGTGACCCGTGTGGTGACCCTGACCCCGGCCGTGACCCGTGTGGTGACCCTGACCCCGGCCGTGACCCGTGTGGTGACCCTGACCCCGGCCGTGACCCGTGTGGTGACCCTGACCCCGGCCGTGACCCTGACCCCGGCCGTGACCCGTGTGGTGACCCTGACCCCGGCCGTGACCCGTGTGGTGACCCTGACCCCGGCCGTGACCCGTGTGGTGACCCGTGGACCTGACCCCGGCCGTGACCCGTGTGGTGACCCTGACCCCGGCCGTGACCCGTGTGGTGACCCTGACCCCGGCCGTGACCCGTGTGGTGACCTGTACCCCGGCCGTGACCCGTGTGGTGACCCTGACCCCGGCCGTGACCCGTGTGGTGACCCTGACCCCGGCCGTGACCCGTGTGGTGACCCTGACCCCGGCCGTGACCCGTGTGGTGACCCTGACCCCGGCCGTGACCCGTGTGGTGACCCTGACCCCGGCCGTGACCCGTGTGGTGACCCTGACGCGTCTGGCGGCGTGACCCGTGTGGTGACCCTGACCCCGGCCGTGACCCGTGTGGTGACCCTGACCGCCGGCCGTGACCCGTGTGGTGACCCTGACCCCGGCCGTGACCCGTGTGGTGACCCTGACCCCGGCCGTGACCCGTGTGGTGACCCTGACCCCGGCCGTGACCCGTGTGGTGACCCTGACCCCGGCCGTGACCCGTGTGGTGACCCTGACCCCGGCCGTGACCCGTGTGGTGACCCTGACCCCGGCCGTGACCCGTGTGGTGACCGAGGACGTCCGGCCGTGACCCGTGTGGTGACCCTGACCCCGGCCGTGACCCGTGTGGTGACACTGACCCCGGCCGTGACCCGTGTGGTGACCCTGACCCCGGCCGTGACCCGTGTGGTGACACTGACCCCGGCCGTGACCCGTGCCCGGCCGTGACCCGTGTGGTGACCCTGACCCCGGCCGTGACCCGTGTGGTGACCCTGACCCCGGCCGTGACCCGTGTGGTGACTGAGGACGTCTGGCCGTGACCCGGGCGTGACCCCGGGTGACCCGTGTGGTGACCCTGACCCCGGCCGTGACCCGTGTGGTGACCCTGACCCCGGCCGTGACCCGTGTGGTGACCCTGACCCCGGCCGTGACCCGTGTGGTGACGGCCCGGCCGTGACCCGTGTGGTGACCCTGACCCCGGCCGTGACCCGTGTGGTGACCCTGACCCCGGCCGTGACCCGTGTGGTGACCCTGACCCCGGCCGTGACCCGTGTGGTGACCCTGACCCCGGCCGTGACCCGTGTGGTGACCCTGACCCCGGCCGTGACCCGTGTGGTGACTAGAGTCTGGCCGTGACCCGTGTGGTGACCCTGACCCCGGCCGTGACCCGTGTGGTGACCCTGACCCCGGCCGTGACCCGTGTGGTGACCCTGACCCCGGCCGTGACCCGTGTGGTGACCCTGACCCCGGCCGTGACCCGTGTGGTGACCCTGACCCCGGCCGTGACCCGTGTGGTGACCCTGACCCCGGCCGTGACCCGTGTGGTGACCCTGACCCCGGCCGTGACCCGTGTGGTGACCCTGACCCCGGCCGTGACCCGTGTGGTGACCCTGACGCGCCGGCCGTGACCCGTGTGGTGACCCTGACCCCGGCCGTGACCCGTGTGGTGACCCTGAGCGTCCGGCCGTGACCCGTGTGGTGACCCTGACCCCGGCCGTGACCCGTGTGGTGACACTGACCCCGGCCGTGACCCGTGTGGTGACCCTGATCCCGGCCGTGACCCGTGTGGTGACCCTGACCCCGGCCGTGACCCGTGTGGTGACCCTGACCCCGGCCGTGACCCGTGTGGTGACCGAAGACACCTGGTCATGGCCCGTGTGGTGACCCTGACCCCGGCCGTGACCCGTGTGGTGACCCTGACCACGGCCGTGACCCGTGTGGTGACCCTGACCCCGGCCGTGACCCGTGTGGTGACCCTGACCCCGGCCGTGACCCGTGTGGTGACCCTGACCCCGGCCGTGACCCGTGTGGTGACCCTGACCCCGGCCGTGACCCGTGTGGTGAGCCCGTGTGGTACCCTGACCCCGGCCGTGACCCGTGTGGTGACCCTGACCACGGCCGTGATCCGTATGGTGACCCTGACCCCGGCCGTGACCCGTGTGGTGACCCTGACCCCGGCCGTGACCCGTGTGGTGACACTGACCCCGGCCGTGACCCGTGTGGTGACCCTGACCCCGGCCGTGACCCGTGTGGTGACCCTGACCCCGGCCGTGACCCGTGTGGTGACTGAGGACGTCTGGCCGTGACCCGTGTGGTGACCCTGACCCCGGCCGTGACCCGTGTGGTGACCCTGACCCCGGCCGTGACCCGTGTGGTGACCCTGGACGCCTGGCCGCCAGTTTCCGGCAAGTGGGCGGAGCTCCGCTGCGGCGCCGGGCCGACGGAGGGCCGCCACGCCCACTCGGCGGTGGTGTACGACGCGAGCATGTGGGTGTTCGGCGGCATGACCGACCTGGCCGAGCGGTCCGACCTCTGGAAACTCGACCTAGGTCAGTGCCGCACCTGCGACCCGATCGCCTAGCCAACCGCTGGGCGGTTGGCTCATGTGAGTAGGTGTCACGCCGTCTGGAAACTCAGCCAAGTGCTGAGTATTCCGACCTACACCAGGTATGAACCCTGAATCTTCCGACCCACACCAGCTACGAACCCCGAATATTATATTTAATCCAACATTGAGAGACTCTTCGGCGTTTGAAAGCATGATCGAGGTAAATGTATGTGTAAGATTGTAGGGGCAGGGACGGTGGCTTCCATGCCAACCTCAGAACGCTTTATATTAGCCCTATAGCCTTCCATGCAAGGAAGTTACTTTGATCAGTCTCCTCTACCACGAACTTCAAGCAGGCTCCTGCACCGGCAGATAAGAGCCATGGTTTCCTGAAGCACGACCAATGGCAGTGTGCCGGCCTTTGGAAAACTCACCGAGGTCGCAACCTGGTTTTCGAAACTTGATTTTGGCTGTTACCCCGACCTCAGAAAATCTGCCTAGGCATACTACGCCCTCTGGATTCATGATTCACTTTTGTCTACTCATCTTGATGCTTGCATAAGAGGCATGTAACGTTCACAATATTACACGAACTCCAGGAATTCCTCACTAATAGTGTCACGGAATCTTGTAGGGTATTCTTTCCAGGACACAATGCCGCCCGCATGTTGACATCCTTCCTCTCCAATGCATCAAGATATAGCTGAGACCAACGGCCGTTCCCTAGCCACACGTCCGTGCCCTCTCCGCCCCACCTCACCCGACCCCTCCCCACCCCACCTCACCCGACCCCTCCCCACCCCACCACCTATGGCAGGTCCCATGACTGCAGAGGCGCGCCTGTCTGCTGCAGTAGACTGCAGTACTGTCTATGCTGTAGCTTCGCCGCAGTGAGACACATGTATGTTGCAATGAACTGCAGTTATGTCTGTGCTGCAGTTCCGCTGCAGTGAGGCACATGTCTGTTGCAATAATCTGCAGTTCTGTCTGTGCTGCGGTTCCGCTGCAGTGAGTGACATGTCTGCTGCAGTATGCTGCAGTTCTTTCTGTGCTACAGGTTCGCTGCAGTGGACTGCAGTGCGGTGGCGCGGCACGCCTCCGGGATCTCGCCACGCCCACGCCGCCTGTCGCCTGCTCGCCTGGATGCTGGTGTACGGCGGCCAGACGCGCGGCCAGAGTACCACCGAGGTGTGGCGGTTCCACTTCGGTAGGTGTGCGGTGGGGAGGCAGTGCCACCGAGGTGTGGCGGCTCCACTTCGGTAGGTGTGCGGTGCGGAGGGACGGTACCACCGAGGTGTGGCGGTTCCACTTCGGTAGGTGTGCGGTGCGGAGGGACAGTACCACCGAGGTGTGGCGGCTCCACTTCGGTAGGTGTGCGGTGCGGAGGTGTGGCGGTTCCACTTCGGTAGGTGTGCGGTGCGGAGGGACAGTACCACCGAGGTGTGGCGGTTCCACTTCGGTAGGTGTGCGGTGCGGAGGGACAGTACCACCGAGGTGTGGCGGCTCCACTTCGGTAGGTGTGCGGTGCGGAGGTGTGGCGGTTCCACTTCGGTAGGTGTGCGGTGGGGAGGCAGTGCCACCGAGGTGTGGCGGCTCCACTTCGGTAGGTGTGCGGTGCGGAGGGACAGTACCACCGAGGTGTGGCGGCTCCACTTCGGTAGGTGTGCGGTGCGGAGGACAGTACCACCGAGGTGTGGCGGTTCCACTTCGGTAGGTGTGCGGTGGGGAGACTGGACTATATTTCATTTTAGCAACGTAGATGATTGGATGATTTGATTGCAATGCTTCCATGTGGATGATTGCGTATTGGATGGTAATCAGTCTGAAGATAACTTGTATTACCCGTGCCTTTGCCTCTGATGAACCCGCGCTGGCAATGTCCCCACCACCTAACCCCTTTCGGCACAGAATGGAGGTACTTCAGAGGAATATTGTGATGAAGTTCGTAACAATCAGTGTCGAGCATTCAAACCTGAGGCGCGTGACTACCGGGTCGGGTCAGGTCGGGTCAGGTCGAGTGGACACGGGAAGGGCTGGGTCGCTCATATGAGCCTTTTTCACATATCCAACAGGATGTATTTATTTGGGATTAGTCCTGGCTGGGAATAAAACTACAAATCCACAATGCAGTCGCTACGGCCAAAGTATTCACATTATATGCATTCCCTCTGTGGAGATGCCTCATCACCGTAAAGAAATCGCACCAATGGATGCAAACAGTGGATTATTTGGAATGTTTCAAGAATATCTTTGCGGGGTCGAGTGGTCTAGGGGTTAGATGCTCGTCTCACAATCGAAAGATTGTGGGTTCGAATCTCACCTGTCGCTACTCTTCGCCCGCGACCAATCGGCGTGAGAGATTGGCGGCGCTATATGACTCAACGGTCGACGTGTCGTAAAACAAATAACCAACCAAGAATATCTTTGCAACAACTCAGCATTTAGATCCAGGTACATATTTCAAATCCAGACGGAATCCACGCAGGAATATTTCCCAGATGTGCCTATCGATAAGACGCACATATGCGATCCTGGAAGCAGGAATAGCGGGGCCGACTTGCCGTTATCGACCCGGACCTTGCCGTGCTCTCCCGATCTGACCCGACCTTACTCGACCCTGTAGCTACCCGTTGGAGGTTTGATTGCTTTACGCTCTGGTTGTTGCCAACTTCACCGCAATATCACCTAAGTACCTCCATTCTGCGCTGAAAGGGGTTGGGTGTCGGGGACATTGCCCGCACGGGTTCATCATGGCAAAGGCATGGATAGTTAAAATTATCTTCGAACAGTTGTCATCCATTGCGCAATCCTCCGCACGAAAACATTGGAACCCAGCCATCCACAATAATATAAAGTGGGACAAAAATTGGAATCCAGTCCGCAATCATTTTCCACTCTTTTTCATGGTGCCTATTTCTAGCTGATTTGTCTATAGAAGAAGTTAGCTTGGTCTTCTGATACCCGTCCCCCGGTTGGGCCGTTGTGTCATTGATTGTCATAGATATCGATACTCGTAGCTGCATAATGCAGTATTCCTTGGCATGGAGTGATTCACGCCAAAAATTCCAAAGAATTATGGTGCCTTCCTGATTTCTTAAAACTGCCGAAGATGCGTGTACGCGTAGTATGAACATACAATTATTGGGCAGTGCGAATGCTCGATCACGACACACTCCCAGAGCTGTGCTCTCAGTCAGTGTCTTGGCTCCGGCTCGGAATCAACCGTCATTTCAACAATTTGACCAGCATGTCGCACGCATGCTGTGCGTTGAGATCCGCATCACACGGAACCATCTGAGAAGCATTGGAAGCATTTCGTGCCGTGTTTTCCTCACCGTTAGCCAGGTGGCGCTCTTCCTTCGCCAAGTGTGGTGAGGACTGGTGTGCGCGTGGGTGCCGCCGCGTGCGTAGGCTGTGCTTGGATCTTCTCCGCCCGGCCGTCATCTGCCGAGACCAATCACCGTCAATTGGCAGCCCTGTGCTTGGATCTTCTCCGCCCGGCCGTCATCTGCCGAGACCAATCACCGTCAATTGGCAGCCCTGTGTTTGGATCTTCTCCGCCCGGCCGTCATCTGCCGAGACCAATCACCGTCAATTGGCAGCCGCCGCGGAGGCTGTGAAAGGAGAATTGTGAAGAAAACGTGGGGAAAACGCCGTCGGACACAATCGAATCCGCACAGATTTTCTTTCAAAGTAACGGAGTGCGTGTTTTCGGCAATCCTGACCATGTTCGAACGGACTGTGGGTCCCGTGACAGTTCCTGTGTTAGGACGGGGTGATGATTGTGCAGCGGTCAACACGTTAGTCTCGTAACCGAAGGGTTGCCGGTTCGCGACTCGCTGACCGGGCACACTTTGGCTCCCCGTGGCAGAGTCGGTGTGAGAGTGGCGACGCTCAATAGCAAACCAGCCAAGTGTGCGGCAAAGGATCCGTTCTCTCCGTCCAGACCGGCGGCGCCGTGTGTTATACTGCGCCAACTGTGCCGACCTTGGCGGCGCCACAACACCTCCATGTGGACAGCCGTATTAGGTCCGATACTGTGTCTGCGGCACGGCAACCCGGCGGCCCGCCTCTGGCCCTTGCTTGTCCAGCGCCACTCCAGAGCCACTAATGCTATCTTGCGCTGGTTCTTGTATATGGTGTGGGAATCGTCCGTTTGAAAATGTCTCCAGTCTTACACATAAAAAAAAATGCGGTGTGAAAATAGAATTGACATTTTACACGAATGTATAATTTACGTTTAAGTACGCCGCTCAGCCCCATCAAGTTCGCCACCTTCGGTTTTTGTGGTGGTTTTCGAGATCACCGCCCGTTCTGAAGTGTTTGCTTTGCTGTTGTTAGAGAACAAACATAGCTATCCTACGATCCTATGATGTTTCGGCGTGAATGACAGAGGGTCGCAGAGGATGGTTGCTGTTCGGTTCGGTATGGTAGGGAAGCAAGCTACTGAACCGGACAATATCTGTGCTTTATTTGTCTCGGGGGCAAGGCCATCTGCTTTTTACCTTTTTAATCAAGACTTATTAGTGTCGCTCTTGTGGGAAAAAAAGTTGAGAGGCTCATCAGACCCCAGTCAGACCGAGTGTCGTCATTCGTTGCCGGAAAAACGCTCGTAAAGCCATCGCTCTTCGGATAAAAGGTCGGATGGCGGAATCTCGTAAGGGCAGTAGAACGTAGGACGGAAGCTCGCACAGGACAAAGGCGCGCACCGCCGTCGCTCGTCCGTCCGGAGCTTGCATGGTGTAAAAGCTCGTCGATGTTAAAACCTCGTCCGTAGAAGTTTCTCACAGTTTCTCACAGCTCGTCCAAGCAAAAGCTCGTACATAGCAAAAGTTCGTCTTGTGCAAAAGTTCGTTTGGGAAAAAGAGCGTACACCAAATGCTTGTCTATATCAAAAGCTGGTACAGCGAAAGCTCGTCCAGGGCACTAGCTCATATTCCAAAAGCGCGTCCACGGCAAACGCTTGCCCAGAGGGGACGAGTGGTCTAGGGGTAAGATGCTCGTCTCACAATCGAAAGGTTGTGGGTTCGAGTCTCACCTGTCGCTACCCTTCGCCCGCGACCAATCGGCGTGAGAGATTGGCGACGCTACATGACTCAACGGTCGACGTGTCGTAAAACCAATAACCAAAGCTTGCCCAGAAAAAGTTTGTCCAGAACAAGCGCTTGTCCAAGAAAATGCTCGTCCAGGGCAGAAGTTCGTTCCGAGCAAACGCTTGTCCGAGGAAAAAGCTCAACTCGTATCGCAAAAGCTATTCCAGGACAACAGCTCGTATTCCAAAAGCTCGTCCAGGACAAAACCTCGTCTTGAAAATTACCGTAAAAACGCTCGTAAAGCCATTGCTCGTCGGACAGAAGGTCAGATGGTGGAAGCTCGTAAGGGCTGTAGAACGTAGGACCGAAATTCGCACAGGGCAAAGGCTCGCACCGCAGTCGCTCGTCCGCCTGGGGCTCGTACGGTGTAAAAGCTCGTCCCTGAAAGGTTCTCCTTGGGAATAGCTCGTCTAAACAAAAGCGTGTACGTGGTAGAAATTTGTATCGTACAAAAGTTGGTCTGGACAAATGAGCGTAGACCAAATGCTCGTCTATATAAAAAGCTCGTATATCAAAAGCTCGTCCAGAGCACTAGCTCATATTCCAAAAGCGCGTCCAGGGCAAACGCTTGCCCATAAAAGTTTGTCCAGGGCAAAAGTTCATCCCGAGCAAAAGCTTGTCCAAGGAAAAAGCTCAGCTCGTATCGCAAAAACTTTTCCAGGGCAAATCTCGTATTCCAAAAGCTCGTCCAGTGCAATAGCTTGTCTTAGGCATGTCCAGAACAAAAACTCGTGTGGGACAACAACTGGTAGCCGTCGTAAAAGCTCGCATTAATGAAAAGCTCGGATATCACAAAGCCTTGTCTTGGGAAAAAGCTCGTACAGGGCAAAAGTCCGTCTCGAGAAAATATCGGCTAGGACAGAAGCTCGTATCCCAAGTACCCGTCCAGGATAGAAGTTCGCATAGGATAGAAGTTCGTCTAGGAA